>CM034155.1:173423609-173538414 GCA_019776745.2 Taxus chinensis | reverse complement strand
ATTATATGGACAAAATATTGTCTAAATTTAATTGTTGGCAAATACTTATGTGTTTTTTAGAATGTTGGATGCGGATTCTGCGAACTGTTTCATGCGGTGACGGAAATAGGTAAATACGTGTTCACTTGCCTACATTATTGTAATAGGCTTGACTCCCCTTGACAATTAAGATTGTGGACATTTGTGTGTTTCTTACGTTTGGGAGAGAGAAACCCCTACTTTGGCTTTTTTGTCCGTATTTCTGTAAAATATATGAACATGTAAAAAAAAAAACCAAAAAAACAAAAAATCGCTTCATGGAGGCTTTTACAAATCTAATAAGTGGGTTAACACGTTCCTCCATTAACCATTTAAAGTAGAGCGAAAAGTTTGCCAAAAAAAATTGTCTCGAATATATTTAAATAATATTTTGAACAATTTATAGGTTGAAAACTCTCGGAGTCGTCTTAAACAAAAATGTACAAGCAAAAACTGATCTAGAATATATTTATGGCAAAAGGTGTTGCTTCGAATTAGAATTAGAGTGGGATACCATG
This sequence comes from Taxus chinensis, assembly GCA_019776745.2. Lineage (NCBI taxonomy): Eukaryota > Viridiplantae > Streptophyta > Pinopsida > Cupressales > Taxaceae > Taxus > Taxus chinensis. The sequence continues at coordinate 173,537,878 of CM034155.1, read as the reverse complement.
AAAAGTTATATTAACAGCATATTAAGACGACCTATATTATTATCTTGGCTTAATCACACCACCTATATTTATCTCTCCAACCATGACTTGAAGGTGATGTGTGTGGAATATGTGGTTTGCATGGAAAGGCATAAACCGTGCTACTTCTGCCAATCGAAATGGTTAGTGCATACTAGATATTTAGACTTGCACTGAATTATTAGATGAAATTTTATGGTAAGTACACTTTAACCACCTTTGTGTCAATGGGAAAAAAAAGTGATGTTTAAGGTGTATCTGTCAAAGTCCGGTAACAAGAGACCTACCCTACGTAACTAAAAATTCTTATATATTCTTTAATCATGGTTTCAATGTCTTCTCCCGAATAAGTCCACTTGGTCTAGAAGATGAGGACTAGCTAGTCAAGTTTTTTAGAGGACATTGATTCATATCTTATCATCATAATGGTTGTCCATAATCCTCATTTCTACCTCTTCAGATGTGGCTTTTGTCCTCAACAAACATTAATCACACTTGTTGCAACTAAATGGTCGTTTTATCCTCATCAAAACACACACAACACACACACACACCACACACACACAATATGAGAGAGAGAGAGGGATGGAAAAGACGTGCAATATAAAAAAGCAAGATATATTACATGATAGATAAGAGAGAGAGAGAGAGAGGGATGGCACAATGACGTGAATGGGTGATGTGTGTGTGTGGTGTGTGTGTGTGTGTGTGTGGTGGTGTGTGTGAGTGGTGTTCACTTATTCTTTCCATAGATCTAGTGGGGTACTCTTTATTCAATATTAGTTGTGGCGAAGACAAAACACATATAAGGTACTCTTCATTGATACTAAAATGAGTAACCTTATTTTCCCATGTATTGGATAACTACATGCATTAACTTTTGGGCCATTTTACAATGATTTTTTACACTGAAAGAATTGTTCCAAATTAAGATACGATGATTATAAACATGACTGATGTATCAAATACTATGCGGCCAACCAACTATTTTAATTCTCTTAACCTTATGAAAACCACCAATATGAGTCAACACAACAAGAGAGAATATGTCTAAATGTGGATCTGAATGAATGGGCTTAAATAACAATATGGGAACATGTCTACAATCAATCAATGTAATCACGAACCTTTGCAAGGGGTACTACCACTTCTGACATATTCCTGTTATCTGGCTTTTTCCCCTCCAGAAAAATCAAACAAATAGGACCCTGCACAGATAAAAATGGCGTGGTACAATCATCGATTTGGCCGCAGCGAAAAATCATCGACTAGTCCAGGAGCCGCTCGAAGGCGATGCAGTTGATGGAGACGAGCCAACGTTGCATTACGATCATGGGAGTTAGGGTTGAGTTGGGTGGGGTGATGAAAGAGAGTAGTGGGGGGATCGTTTGTGATGAAATTGCTCGGAACTTACTGAGGAAGAGGGGATGTGGGGCCGGTTGGGAGGTAGGCGGAGCAACAATGCAACGTTTGGGGACTAGGGATAAGAAACTCGGTGAAAAACAATCGAGCAGAAAGGGAACGTAACCTAAAGTCTTGAATAGAAAATTCAAACTTTGGGTATTTCAAGGATTTGTCAGGGTTTACGGTAACCAAACGTCGACAATCAAAACTGCGGAAACTGGAGAGTCACTAAATCCCTCCAAAATACCCTAAGGCTCCAGAAACCCCCGAAGCCAAAGTTCCAGAATCATCGATAGGAAACCAAAATAGTCTCGAATTCGTCAGAAGGACCCGGAACACCGAACCTGTACAAGGTCACTGTGGGGTGAAAACCCGGAAAGTCTATTGAGATGTCAGCCGCTTCGAGGTTTGGGCTTGAAATCTCAAACACTTGTTCAGATGCGAAAGGGATGAACAATGGGTCACGCGTACATGGAATTGGAAGGAGAGTTTCTCTAACCTCGCCGAGAGGTGCGCAAAATTTTAGAGCATAGTCAAAGGGTCAAATTGGAAACTCTCGAGAGCGCCACCTTGAGACGAGAGTGAACAGCTACAACGGAAATCTCCGCAATGCAAAGCGACTCCGAAGCTTGAGATCTGGAAATCTGCAAAATTTCCGGATTCAGAGGTGCGATTGCCATTTCAGAGAGGAGCAGTCTGAAAAGAGTTAGATGGTGAACCAACTGGCATTTTATTGCAGAATGGAAACCTAGTCTTTAGATGGTCTTAATGTTTGACGGGGACTCAAAAATTTTCAGCAAAATAGGAATTTTTGGAAATACATACGCTTGTAGAGGGTTGTTTCCAAATTTATGCACCTAACCCAAATGATGAAGTTATGGGGCTTCCTTTCTTCTCCAACAAGGCAAATAGTACATGGAGGAGGTATGGGTTTTACAGTGGTGGCACCATCATTATTCAGGTGATGTTTATTCATTTTGGGGTGTGTGGTTGAGCAAGATTCAATCTCACTGCCATTCTTAATTCTTCCTATATATTCTATAAGGAAAGTGGTCATTTCAAAAGGTTAGATGAGCATGCTTTGCACACTCCCTTATTTCCCTAGTTTGAAATGAAGTTATGGAGTTCGAACCTCCAATCTCAGAGATAATGCAAATTAGTGCTTCGTGGCCACGGGGTGTAATGCATATATCGAATCGTTGAGAAAAATAATATAAGTATGTGGAGATTAGAAGTTCAACCCCTCTTTGCTCATTGCATTCTCCTATCCTCTCATTGTTAATTTTGGTTGACTATGCATGTTAAATTGTGTTGCATATTATGGTCTAATTTTAATGGTGTGAATGAATTCATTATAAATACGGTTGACTGTGGGCATGTGTTATTCATCCCCTGTCAAAACTTATTGGGTTTTAATATCATGATTAATAGGTGTTCAATAACAATCCTTTTGGTGGCATCCCTCCTTAGTTAGGTTTAATTTCTGCTAATCGTTCAATCCTTTCCTTGGCAAGCTAGAAGAGATTTTAGGTAGAGCTAAAAATTTGAATGTTTGTATCAGAATAGAGGAATAGGAACCGACCAACCTCATCCGGAGAGGTTTCTTGATTGAAAAGTCCCAACACTTTGGGAAAAAGGAAAAGATCCTGTTAGCAATCACACTGACAGTTTCAATCTATCAAGTTTTGAAACAATCAAGGGTGTTTGATTATGCATCAACAACTCCCATTTTCCTATTCGTTTACAGCGATCACAATCTTATTTAAGCTCTTCCAAATGTAAAAGGAGGATGAAATCAAAATAAGAGGATAAATTATGGGGAAATGTGCTATATGTAGAATTTTCACATTCTAACCCCTTTGTATAATGTCAACGATTGGTAGGATACCATAGGAGTCTCTATTTGGGAATGGGTTCTTCGAATTCTTCCTATCTTGTTAAGTGTGCTTAGAAAAAGTAACTGAAAAAATATTTCATTTTGTGTGTGGCTAGAATGGACCCCTTTTCTCATAGATGATCCTATCTTTGGACATACACTTGAGAGTTGGTATGAAACAAACAGGTCAAATTCAAATGTTACATGTTAGAAAAAATCTTGACAAAGGGTGGGATGAGTTCGTTAAACTATACATATATGAGATTCAATATTCTTTTTTCTCGCCTGAATGCAACTCTCCTTGAGTGATCTCTACTGCTCTTAGTGCTTGAAATGCCATGTCACTTTCCTTAGAACATAGAAGAACTCCTAGCGGACTAGAGTAGATGTAATGGAAATTGACCACTCAATGTATGATATTAATTATTACAAAAAGGGCTATAATTCTGCTCACAATCTTGATAACATATCTTGTTTCCTTTACTCTTCATAATGCTGGAAGAGAGGTGCTCTTCGTTTTTGATTGTTTTTGATTCATTGATTCTATCTCGTGAAAGTAGTGTAACTTTGTACAAAATTATCTTTCTTAAGTAATTTTTGTGCTCAGTGATGAATTTCTTCTTTAAAAACATGGCCCCACACCAATGGTACTCATTCCTGACATAAGCGGGGATAGAATTTCCAACACTATGTGTATTGCACATTGGTCCTTTCCCTTATATTTGTTTATTGCTACCTCTTTTCTTATTTATTAGTAATTCTTTATAGGACCTTCCTTTATATTTTTTTAGGTATCTATCTTGATGGACCTTTATAATTGCATGCATGACATCAAGCCATTCTCTTTGCTTCCTATTCTTTGCTGCTTCTTCTAATTCAACATGAAAGTTGACTATTTAGAAAGGACTAATAGTTGTTTTCTTCTCTCGTATAATATTTTTAGTTGAGGCTCCTTACGTCAATTTCTCCTCCCATCCAAAATTTTTCTTCACAAGCACTTAGTAGAAAAGCTGAGAAATTTTCCATGCAAAATATTTTTTCTTTTACTAGTAACTTTTTTTCCTTTCTCTTGTATTGTTAGGGCCTTGTGGGTGTAGAGACTTTATTTGTTATTTTCAATTGATGATTTACATCAATATTTTATATAACTTCCATTTAGAACAAAGGTACCACGCAAATCAGATTCACCAACTGTATTTCTTTTCCTCTTCATGGAGGGTAATATCTAATTTTTTATTATCACATTTTAATTTGATTAACACCATTCTATTACATCTTAATTACCAAATGTCTAAATTGTTTATTTATTTTGAATCTTCCTTATTCTTATAGTTGGCATTGATTCTTGAGCTTGGATTTTTTAAGCATGTTTTATATCTTGGTTATTAGCAAACCAAAAATCTTAATATCTATCTTCTAATAACATGTTCCTCCAAATCTTTTGTCTTTTTTTCCTGTTACCCAATTATTGAAGGAAAACAATTTGGTAATGTAATCTAACAAGCATTATATGGATATGAAACAATTTTATCTTTTGGTTTTTGTTGTTTTTTTTTCTTTAACTCTAATTGAATAAATAATTGTTTAGAGTGGGGTTTTCCTTTATTTTTGTAGGGATTTCCTTGTATTTTGTTATGGATATTAGGCTTATTGCATACACATGTTTTTGTTTTAAAGGAGTTTTTATACAATTATTATCAAAACATCTATGGCTATGCCCTGAATAGAGGATTGAAGTTACCAACATAAATATCTAAAATGGATTTGTACTTATTATATCAAATCATGCACCATTTACAAGGTATAATCATTTCATTTTGGAGGTTTCTCTCATTTGGTTTGTTTTCCTTTTCAACTATTTTTTAATTTTGTTTAATGATTCATAAAGTTATTTCCTTTTTTTATATTCCTCCATTATACCAATAGAAACGATAAGAGGTGTATTCCTCAACTTACCGATTCATCAATGTATTAGTTGCATATACTACATTTTAAGGAGTTTTACGAACCGTATATAGTGGGATTGTACAATAATTCTCTATAATGTTTTTATGGAAACTTTGCAATACTATTGAATTGGCATTTTTTGATGTTGTTATTCAATGTAACTTAGTATAAATCAAGATAATGGATTGCTAATGGACTCCTGAGAGGGAAGCATATTTATCAATATGATTATCTTTGAGAAAATAAATGTTTTCTTTGCCTTTAGTAGTGTCTTTTTTGGGACACTTGTTAGCATGGTGATCACCTTTGCGAATAAAGAAAACATGCTTTTTTCTTCTATTCATTGATATTTTCTAAAGAACCTTTTTTCTAGAGGGTGAAGAATACCTAAAGGATTTGTGTTTATGCCATGCTCCATTCCCCTTTCTGAATGAATATAATTCATAACACAACTTCTTCTTTTGCTTAGCCACAATTTTTTAAGATCTACAAGCCGAAGGAAATTGTCTTGTAACTGACCAAAACTCTACATCTGCTAACTTTTTAGCTTTGGAAGCTTCCTTCTTGTCATATTTTTCTTGGCACAAGTGAGGCATTAGTATCATTATTAACCTGAATTAATGGGTCCAAAGATAAGAAGTTAAGTAGGCTTGTGTTGAAGATCTTTCTTGTATCCTGTGGAAAAGAAAGATGGGAATGATTCAATATAACTTATCTTCATTTTAGGATAATTAATCCTATAAGAATTATAATACAAATTATGCATTATAGCATTGGTACTATTTTTACCTGTTTCATATCACAGATTCTAGCTTTCAAGAATAAGGAGGTATTCTTGGATTCTTGTATTCGACTAAACAATCATGTCATGTACCATCTCTTTTATCTCTGTTGGATTATCGCAGTCAACTTTGTATGAACTAGGTTGGAAAGTTTGGGTATGAAATTTTTTTTGTAAAGGTTCAACAAAATGAGAGGCTTCCCCAAGGATGTATATGCCTTATGCATCTTCTGGCATCATCTTGTCCATGGAAATCTTGTTAGACGAAGAGGCAGGCTTAGCTTAGACTCACTGAATTTTTTAACTACATCATACCAGGAGATTTTTAAGACCAATCAGGGACTTCTGGTTCATGTGGCTTGGTTAAAGAATGGATTTCTTCAAGTGTTTCACTCGGAAATGCTTCGTTCCTTATAGAAACAGATAAGGTTAGGGTTAGGAGGAATACCTGTAGAATGTCGAGATGATGTGCGCGTACCGTAGAGAAAGATCAGGCTGACTGCGAAGAACTCCTTTTTGTCTTGGAAGGACTACCTGCAAATAAGAACACAAGACCACAAGATTTTGATTAGATAATAATGAGGGAACTGCCTTGGGCCCAAGAAGTATGAAACTTCCTTTCGAAGTGTGGTCAGTTCCCCTTGCTAATATGAATTAACACAAAATACTGTAGAGTACCAATTAAATTGTTTCGTGGAAACTGGGTAGGGAAAAGGCTGTTTTTCTTGGTTTTGATCAAAGGAACCGATGCCGGTTATCTATAACCGATGGCGGTCACTGATAACCGATACCGGTTGGTTCTAGGATCTTCTGGGCTAGTTGTGGTGTTTGTAATGGCTGGTTTTTGGATAGTATTGAGAAATGGGATAGTTAGAAGCTAAGGAATGATGGTTAGAGGCAATGGTACGTTAGGTAATGGGTTCAGGAATGGATTTGGGAAGATTACAATTCCAAAAGCACAAGCAATGTTATAATGGAGGACATGCAAGAATATAACTTACTGGTTTTTTTTGATGAAGGTGTAAGTTGATCTCCTTTGTTGCCACACTCTTCTGGTTTCTTTACTCGTCTCTGCTTGGTTAAGTGAAGTTCTGGACTCTGTGATCGCTTTGGACTCTCCTTTGATTAAAAATCCTTCGACTGATCTCCCAAAAAATGAAATTCCGATCCGTTGTTTTGGTTTGGGAAGCCCATTTACAGGGAACCGATGGCGGTTGCGTAAACCGACGGCGGTCGCAGTAGGAACCGGCATCGGTTAGGAAAAAGTAGGCTATTTTTTAGTAAAATAGCCCACCTTCCCTGCTTTTCTCCCCGATGAGATCAGTTGCGGGCTTGGTCAAGTGGCTAGAAGGTCGGCTTTGGGTGCGAGTAAGGAGGCATTAGTTATGGATGTGAGTCTAGACTAAGTCATGGGTCTTATTAGGTTAATTTAGGGTTAGGGCTAGGTCCATGATGAGGTGGACAAAAGTGATGTGGCGAGTAAGTGATGTGGATTTATCAATTACAAGGTAATTAATAAATAATTGTGTAAAGTTAGGTAATGAGGTTAGGTTGCGAAATGGGATGCGGGTCACAAGGGGTCGTAAGACACAATTTTTGGTGTCTACATTAGCCCCCTTATTGTCGGTTAGCTTGTTCTGTAAAGCTGGCGCGGACAATAATATGAAGTGGTTTCTCATGTTAAGGATATAGGTAATCCCCCTCAAATCTAGCAACAGATTGAGCGACGGGAAATCAGGGATAGGGTGATAAAAGGTAAATGTTGTAGAGAGGATGGTAAGGTGGTGCGTAGGTTCCAAGGAGCAGACGCATGTTGAAATGCAATAGTACGACTAGGGTACATGAGTTGACAAGCAAACCAGCAATGTATAGGCAAAGGTCGATAGTTTATCCAAACAGGGTGATATAATCCTGGTATCCAAGGCATAGGGAACAAGTAGCTCCCGGGATATAAACAGGTAACGTGACAGGACACGTTTAGGCTATGTTCTGGGCAGTACCAAATGGTTGGTTGGGTTTTTGAGATTAAAACGGACAACGGTTAGGTCTAGGCAAGTGAGTTCATCAGATTCAAGTCAAGGACCCTAATAATGATACAAAACACGAACAGGTGAGCTATATTGAACAAAAAAGCCTACATGTGGATGGATAAATTAACCCGGTGTGATGTGGGTATGGGTTATGGTTAATTGGTGCGCCTTTAGGGCGGGCCAAATGTGTTAGTTGCGGGCCTGGGGTCGGGCCAAAGGGTTGGTTGCGGATTGGGTACGATTGGTAGGTTGAGGCCTTGGGTCGGGCCAATTGGTAGGTTGAGGCCTTAGGTCGGGTTGGTAGGTTGAGGCCTGAGGTCGGGCCAATTGGTAGGTTGAGGCCTTAGGTCAGCCAATTGGGGTGGTTTGCGAGGCCTTGGGTCGGGCCGAATTGGGGTTGAGGGTCGGGCCAATTGTTAGGGAACCTGGCCGCGGCCAATTGGTAGGTTGAGGCCTTAGGTCGGGCCAATTGGTGGTTTGAGGCCTTAGGTCGGGCCAATTGGTAGGTTGAGGCCTTGGGTCAGGCCAAATTGGTAGGTTGAGGCCTTGGGGTCGGGCCAAATTGGTAGGTTGAGGCCTTGGGTCGGGCCAATTGGTAGGTTGAGGCCTTAGGTCGGGCCAATTGGTAGGGGTTGAGGCCTTAGTGGGTCGGGCCAATTGGGTGGTTGAGGCCTTGGGTCGGGCCAATTGGTAGGTTGAGGCCTTAGGTCGGGCCGAATAGTTAAACAAATGGTGTTCAGCAAAGGTGGATATAGGCGATATTGGGTTAAAAAAAAAGAGGCAAGTGGTAAGTGGGGGCAAAAAGAGAAATTGGGGGAAATTTGGGATTAACACCGATGTCGATTCCACATGACCGATATCGGTTAAGGACCGATACCGGTTTTTTAGGGCAAAACGAAACCGACATCGGTTAAGGTCGAAAAACCTATAAAAAAAAAAATACGATACGGCCTGTCATTGTCACTTTGGTTATTTGGCAATCCAAATTAACTTGTCTGACGTGGAGAGTTGAGTTGGAGGGGTATTGAGTGAGGTGGAGCTTATTTGATTAGTGGGAGAGAGTTGTAGCGGGCCCGAATAGTTGAGGAGGCGGCAGGTGATTGGCCGGGGACCCAGCAGATCAGGATTGGAGCCATGGCACAGGCAGAGGAGCTGGAGGAGGGGCTGGACCAGCTGGACCGCCACCACCCATCCCACCACGACGACGTGTCGTCGTACCGGTAGGTTCTAAACTCTTTAATTTGGTGATTTGGTTGATTTATGGTGTTTTTGGGGTTTGGGTAGGATTTGTATTTTGTAGGAAATAATGAGTAAATGGGGGGTAATTTGAGAAAGGGAGACGGGTAGATAGGTTAGATAGGCTAACGGTAGGTGGGTAGTTTTTAGGGTTTTTGGGTGGGTAGCTGGGTAGAAATAGGTAAAAAAAATGAGTTTGGGGGGGCCGCGCGGGGTTCGGCTCCGGGAGAGAACAGTGACCGATGTCGGTCACTAAGCGACCGGCATCGGTCGCTAAAGTTTTAGGTGAGGGTACAGTTGTGGGTGACGGCGTCGGTGATGTATCGACCGGCGCCGGTTGTGGGTTGATGTAGGGGTTTTTGGGGGGGTTGGTGGTTGGTGTGGGTTTGGGTTTGGGTTTGGTTTGGGTTGTTTGTTTTTGGGTTGGTGTTTGGTTTTGGGTAGGAAGGGTATAGGGTGAGGGGTTTTAGGGTTTGGGTTTTGGGGTTTGGGTTGGGTGGGTTTTGGGTTGGTTGGGTGGGTTTTGGGGGAGTGGGTTGGGTTGTTTTGGTGATGGGTTGGGTGGGGGTGGGGTTGAGTTGGGAGGGGTTTTTTTGTTTCGGGGGGGGGTTTTGGGTGGTTGTATTTGGGTTGTTTTTCGTTGTGGTTGGTGGGGTTCGTGGGTGGTGGGTTTTGGGTTTTTTGTGTGTTTTGTTTGGGTTTTGTGGTAGGTTGATGTTTTTTTGGGGTGTTCGGGGGGTTTTGAGGGGTGGGCGGGTTTGTGTTGGTTTTGTTTGTTGGTTGTGTTTGGCAGGGGCGTGGGGTGGGAGGGGTTGTTTTGGGTTCTAGGGTTTTTGGTTTGGGTTTGGTGTTTTGTCGGTTGGGTTTCGGGGTGGTGAAGGTAGGTGTTAGGGGGTTGGGTTAGATTTTGGGTGGGTGAAACAAACAGGGGTTTAGATGGTAAAGTAGTGTTGATTATAACGAGTGGGGGTCTAAGAATGTGGGTTGATTTTGCAGGCACGTCAGCAGTTGACGATGCGTGATAGGATGCCTCCACTATTGAGTCGGATGAGGCCACACATATCTGCGGCGCATTGGGCCATCATGCGCGAGGTGGGGCTTGGGCGGGGTCCAGAGGTACAGAGCGATCGACAGAGATCACAGCCTGATGGTCGCCCTCATCGAGAGATGGGATCCGGCGGCCAATGTGTTCCATCTCCGACCGGGGAGATGACCGTCACATTAGAGGATGTGTATCGCATCCTGCGGCTACCGATCGAGGGAGAGGCCGTTTCCAGGTGGATTCAGAGACTGCCATGGATAGCATCTTGCAGGTTTTGGGGGGATGCAGCCGCGCTTCTTACATATATCACTAGCGCGAGTATTGGATATGGGGACATGTTATCGCGCACACAAGACATGAGACACGGCTTGCCGTGTTGATGATGATAGGGGTCACCTGCTTCGCCCTCCCGGATTCAGAGGGAGGCCGCTTCCCACGGGCATTGATGGGGGTGCTACTGGAGATGGTGGAGGAGCACACCTGTTTTGCATGGGCACCAGTATAATTTGGTGTAATTATACAGGGAGTTATGGGGCTATCGCCGGAGGAGGCGATTTGGTATTTGTTCGACCTTTTTGTTTTCACTGTTGGGCATACGAGCACATCGTATGCATCAGGCCAGTAGGGCTACCCCCCCAGCAGCCAGGGCCACAGGTCGTTGTACCGATATGGATTTCAGAGGTGGTTGGGGATCGTGGGCCAGCCACGAGCAGTTGTTGCAGGTTGGATGTGACCTACTATAGACATATGCTAGAGGGCCTTAACCGCAGTAACGTTATATGGAGACCCTACAGAGGTCACCAGCCTGGCAGAGGAGCCCGCATACAGTTGCGCCTGATCCAGTATACATTCTGGATAGCAGGACGGAGGCCGGGAGAGTACGAGCGGATACCCTTAGAGAGGGTACGCAGGCAGATGGGGCTGCCACACAGGACGAGCCACCTCCCTTCCCTCAGTACAGGAGGGATGATGTAGAGGCCCCACTGCCCAGCACCAGCCTTGGGATCCAGACTGGGTAGCGGAGAGACCACAGGTGGGGTGTGGATGATGCCGGTTTGCACGGCAGCATACAGGGTAAATGGTGGGGCAGGGCAGAGAGCAGTCGAGGATAGTACCGCCTGCGCAGCCAGACTTGGCAGCGGTGACTGCAGAGAGAGATCAGCTCCGGGGCAGGTGCAGCTATTACAGGGACAGTTGGCTGCTGCTGCACAGGCACATATAGGGGTTTTAACAGGGGCAGCTAGCCCAGGCTCAGGTACAAGGCACAGGCAGCACCACCACCAGCAGCACAGCCCACAGGGGCAGGTACAGATACAGGCAGCCGTACCAGCAGTAGCACAGCCACAGGCCCAGATCCCACCACGGCCACAGGTGCAGGTACAGGCACAGGCAGCACCTCCACACAGCGCCCACAGCCACAGGTGCAGGTACAGGCTCAGGGGATAGTGGTGTTGGGTGCCAGGGGACCAGCCCCAATTCCTTCAGTGGCGCGAGATCGCTATATGGAGGTGAGAGCAGAGGCCCGTTATTATCAGGATATTCTTGATAGTACCGGAGTCGATTATCAGACATATGCAGCTCATAGAGCAGAGACCTCGCGCAGCCAGAGATCTCAGGGAGGGGCAGCCACAGCTGGCGTGTCTGTGACAGGCAGGAGGCGAGAGGCACCACAGGGACCAGCGGGGAGAGATGCCGAGGGTGGTGGGGAGAGCTGATAGATCCCCGACGTGGTTTTGTATAGGGACATGGGCACCGGTCTGCGAACCGGTTGTATTGATAGAGGCCTGCGTGCCTACATTTATTCATTGTTTTGATTTATTATATACCGGCCTGCGAGCCGAGTACGGGTTGTACATTTGATACCGGCCTGCGAGCCGAGTATATTTTTGATATGAGAGACCGGCCTGCGAGCCGAGTCGAGATTTTGGTAGGTATTGCGGCTTGCGTGCCGGCTTTGGTTGTTATATTATGTGATCACAGAGGCCCCGATGTAGGGCACATTGTATTGTTGAAATTTGTATATATATATATATAGATGATGTTTTGATCCCACATGCTGTGTTTAAAATTGTTTTGAAATATTTTGTTAATGGTTTGGTAATATATAGAATGTGTGATGAGTTTAATTGACATGTTGATAGATAGATGATGCTGATGTTTTTTGTGCGTATATATGAATGACAGGTTATGTGATAAATTGGTGGTTTTGTGACAGTGTGATATATGTAACTGATGAGTTGGATCCAAATGATGTATAGATTGATAGTTTTTTGATATTTGTAGTTGATGGTTGTGTATTGGTATAAATGATGTTTAATGAATTAAATGTATGTTATATGTGGTGGATGAACAAATGTGGTAAATTTTGTTGTTTATGCAGGCAAAGAGGCGGGCGCGACAAAATTTAGATGAGAAATGAAGAAAAGAACCCTGTTTCAAAAGGAGGGTGTGTAACCGATATCGGTTAGGTAACCGATGTCGGTAGATAATAGACCGATATCGGGTTAAGCAACCGATACCCGGTTATTTAGGTATGGCTTTTCTAAAAAATAAAAAGCTAGGGTGGCAACTGAAGTTTTAATTTTAGAGCCATGCAAGAGGTTAAAAGCGCGAACGCGACGCTTTTTGACGACTGCGAGACAGGTTTTTTGCATGAGAGATTTGAGTGATAAGGAGAGAAGAGACAAGAAAGGGAATTGTGATCTGAGATTCAGAAGATAGCAAGGCAGGTTTGAAAAAAAAGGTGGTGATAATGGCAAGGACGAGGAGAAACATCCAGCAGGCAGGGACAAGAGAGAAGACAAGGGCCACCGCAAGCTACTGCAACCCAAGAGGTAAACGTTTTGGTTGTGATTTTGATTTCTGCATGGTTTTGGAAGAAGATGGGGTAGAATAGGTGGGTAATATGAGAAAGAAAACATGATACAAGGGTTGCAGGTGAGGTAAGTGTTACCGGGTAGGCAATCAGGGGTTTCAGGTATGTTTATATGTATAAAAACGAAGAAACGAGCAAATTATTGTCGTAGGTGGTTGTTTTTAAGGAAGGTGTATAAAATTGACAGTGACCGGTAGCGGTTTTTGGAGAACCGGTATCGGTTACACAACCGATATCGGTTACTATAACCGGTACCGGTTACTGGAGAAATTTCCAGAATGTTTGAAAAAGACCCTAACGGGTTGAATGGTTTTGTTGTTGTTTTGGTGTATGCAGGCAGAGACAGAGTTGAGGATGAATGATAGTGTGCCAGCGCTGTTGTCGCGAATCCGAGCGGATGTAACACCAGCGGAATGGACATTGATAAATCGTTTGGGGTTAAGTGGAATCCGTTATTATTCACGAATCGCACGTAACCATGGTATGTTACAGGCGCTGATTGAGAGATGGAATCCTGAGACAAATACCTTCTATCTGCCAACAGGTGAAATGACAGTAACATTGGAAGATGTGTTTCGTATTTTAAGAGACTCCCTATTACAGGAGAGCCAGTATATCAGGCACTACCTGGCGCGGGCGGGGGCAGCGATAACAGAAGTGTTTGGTCCATATGCACGAGACTTTAACACAGCGAGGTTTGTCATTCACATATGGGGTAATGTATGCAGCACACCCTGAGGAAACAAGGTTAGCAGTGATGTTAATGATAGCGGTAGGGTACTATGCGTTACCGAGGGCAGAAGGGGGAAGATTTCCGAAGGCATTGATGGGATTTGTTATTTGGGAACTGATGATAGAAAGGAACGTGACTTTTGCATGGGCACCTGCATATTTGGCGGAGCTATACAGGGGTTTATGGGCTTTGTAGGCGAAATCACAGGACAACGTTGGATTGCTCGTACTTATTACACTGTTGGGCCTATGAGCACATTGTTTGTGTGCGACCAATAGGCCGATCTATACAGGCAGCAGGAGAGACCGGAGTACAGAGGCTGGGATTCCGACGGTGGGTCCAGACAGAACAAGAGGCAAGATCTCAGGCCGTGCCGGGTGACATTGAGTATTACAGGCAGGTATGGGAGAGGGTGACGATTGGCGGATATCTGTTGAGAGGCCCTACGGGAACTATATGGTAACCGAGAACATAGCTGAGGAGTTGAGAGGTGTAGAGCGATTGAGGTGGATCGCGGGGCACAGGCCAGGTGAATATGAGAGGATTCCGATAGATCGCGTGCGGCGACAATTTGGATTTGTGCAGGACATACCACAGGCTTATAGACCATATATGAGGATCGATGCCGAGGCAGCATTCTCACCACCACCCCGGCCAACACCTCCAGAAGGGCCTGAGGAGATAGCAGCCGATCGCAGGGTAATGGATGTAGGAATGACAGAGGCCTATAGATTATGGTGGGTAGCAGAACTGCGAGGTAGGTGTACGCGAGCAGCCGCCCTGACACAGTGGTGATTACAGCAGAGAGGGATCGTCTGCAGCGTTTGGTTCAGCAGCTCCAAACGCAGGTGAATGAGACAAGAGGATTGTTAGTGGTTGCGGAGTCACGGGCGGCGAGACTAGAGGCTGGAGTTCTCCATGCGAGAGGGCGTATTCATATGTTACAGGAGAGATGGGCAGATCAGGGGGCGGTACCAATCGCCGCGGTACCTTGAGGACAGAGAGGCCCGGCGAGAGGGGTCGACGATCACGATCATCACCTAGTTCGGGATGAGTTGTGATGGTCTGAGTATATGTTAGCGAGGTATAAGAATAAATAAGGATGCCGACCTGCGTGTCGATGATAGAGAAGATGTATTTGTTTAACATCTAAATAAACTGAATATGTATGTTGATTTGAGTTATGATAATAATAAGATTGTCGGTGTTTTTTGATTTTCGGTGTTTCGAAAAAAGGATAAAGAGAAATGTGATTAAAATAAAAATACACAAAAATATTTATATTCACCACACAAGATAGGTTATGGTAGGGGATGGTCGAGCTAACCTTGGGAGACCCCATGTCTCCGAAGTGCTGCCTACATAGCCCATTGCACAAAGCAAGGAAGGGCCTCAGACCGATGTAGTTCTCCCTTAGGATCAGGGAGAGGTGAATTCAGGCATTTGGTTGGTACGGTTTAGGCAATTGGTCGTTGTGGTAAAAAATTTGATGTTGGTAGGGTAATGTTGTTGGTGCTGGTAGGATAATGTTGTTGGTGTAGGTAGGATAATGTTGTTGGTGTAGGTATAGGTAAAGCAAAGGTGAGCATACCCAAGTAGGAGGGAATATGTCCTGATTAAGATCAACACACAATCCTAGATGCGAGGCAAAGCGGAAAGAGTGCTCCGTAGTGAAAAGAGCTAAAAAACCCACAACGTAGAACGAGCCTGAAGCCCTAAGTGCCGTGCATAGACGAGAAGTCCATAGTTGAAAAGAGTTGTATGATCACAATATATCAGGTGTACGTTACGTCCCTTGAGTTGAAACAAATGGTGAGGTGAGGTGGATGATATAGCTGAGCTGAGGTACAAAGAACTTGTTATAACGAAAGAGAACCTACCCTAAATAGACAAGTCCATGACCCAAAAGTTCTTTTGAAGGAGGCTTTTATTTTATTGAATGTAGACTGATCGATGCGGGAAGTCTATAAGGGATATTGATTGTATTATTCTTGAGGTCTTCACGAAGCTGATCAATGCGAGAAGCTTCTGATAAAGGCTGACTGTGTATAGCTGTCCTTCGGGGGAGCAGTCTATTTATAGTAGCAGAATGATTTTAGTGCATAGCTGTCCTTCAGGGGAGCAGTCTATTTATAGTAGCAGCAATAGTTTGGCATATAGCTGTCCTTCGAGGGAGCAGTCTATATATTTAATTTTAGATGACTAGATGTTCTTTTGGCGTGAAGCATCTAGTTTAGTAGGAAGTTTGACTCAAGAAAATCCCATAAGAATACGGCTTATTTTAATACTTTGAAGTCATGGACTAGACTAAAAAAGGGGAAGGCATTATCAAGGGGAGGTGCGAAGTGATTTTGATTTTATTCGGAGATATAGAAAATAAAGTGTATGTAGCGGTAAATGAGCTCAAGGGACGAGCAGTAGGTAGATGAGTGATATAACACTAGATTCAACAGTAGAATGGTCGAAGATGCAAGGCATTAGGGGTTCAGGGTCAGGTTTACCATTAAGCGAAGCTAAACGATAAGTGCCTGATCCATAGGTGTGAGTGATTATATAAGGCCCAATCCAATTGGGAGCAAATTTTCCACGTTTGCTCTTTTCTAGTTTGGTTACATGTTGATTCTCTTTGAGGACAAGATCACCAACCTTAAAGGTACGCTCATGAAGTCGCTTATCATAAGCACGCTTGATGCGTTTTTGATAGATTTGAAGGTGATCGAGAGCTGTAAGACGTCGTTCGTCAAGAAGCTCTAATTGGGCTAACCGCTCTTGGCGGAAATCATCGTTGGTGAGAATATCCTGAAGAGATATTCTAAGGGAGGGTATTTGTATTTCGAGAGGCAAAACAGCCTCGGTGCCATATACCAATGAAAAAGGTGTGGCATTAGTGGAGGTACGAATGCTAGTACGATAAGCCCAAAGGGCAAAGGGAATGTGATCGTGCCAATTTCTTCCAGATTCATTGACGACTTTCATGAGGATTTTGGTTAGAGTTTTATTAGAAGATTCAGCCTGACCATTGGCCTGCGGATAGTAAGGCGTGATGAAGCTAAGTTTGATACCAAAGTTGTCACAAAGGTCTTGTAACAACTTATTTTTGAAAGATTTACCATTATCTGTTATTAGGCGATGAGGAATACCAAAACGACAGATAATGTGATGGGTTAATGAATTCGACAATTTTTTTTTTTCTTTTTTGATTGAAATGAGTGGAACGGCCTCCACCCATTTTGTGTAATATTCGGTCGCTGTGATTATCCAACGGTGACGTTGTGAAGAGGTCGGGTGAATCTCACCAATAAGGTCTAAACCCCCATTGTGAGAAAGGCCAAAGATCTCGTGCGACCTGTAGCGGGTGGCTAGGAGTATGTTGAAGATTGGCATGTTGCTGACACATAACACAACGCTTAACATATTCGTAGCAGTCGTTATTGAGAGTAGGCCAATAATAACCAAGGCGAAGGATTCGTTTAGCCACGGCAAGGCCACTAAAATGTCCACCACAAATCCCATCGTGTACTTGTTGGATGGTATAGGTGACTTCTTGCGCCGGTTAGACACGAAGGAGGATGCCATCAAAGCCACGTTTATAGAGGAGTCCTCCCATGACAACATAACGCGAAACACTTTTAAGAAAAGCACGTTTTGCCGTTACTAGTAAGATCAGGTGGGAGGACAGAGATTGTAAGGTAGTCGTGAAATTGGTGGTACCAGGTATCCTGCGAATTAGTAGACACAGTATTTATCATGCAAACTACCGGGGTTGAATAGGATGGTGCAAAAAAAAGTTGCTGAACCACAGACGAATAATTCAGAGTCAGTTGGTGCGGCGGGAATCTGCGAGGCTAAGCAAGCCATAGTATCCGCAAATTTGTTAGTGGAGCGGGGAATGGTTTGGATAGAATAGTGAGTAAATAAGGCTAGAAGTGACTCCACGTGGTGTTTGTACTTTTGAAGTTCCTCGTTTTTACATTGGTAGATGCCCATAACTTGATTGACTACCAATTGAGAGTCGCCAAAAAATGTTGATAGATTTGATACCTAAGTGTAACGCAACTTGGAGACCTAGAACAAGGGCCTCGTATTCCGCTGTATTATTAGTGCAGGGAAATCAAGCCGGAATGAAAGAGGCATAGGTTCAGCGTCAAGAGGGATGAGAACAATGCCGGCTCCTCCGCCGCGCTGGCATTTAGATCCATCGAAGAAGAGAGTCATTTGATACGACACTTCCTCCGAGCGAAAGAGTGGCGATGAGTTCGTCGGGGAAGGTAAATTGGTAAATTGTTCCCCAGGTAGAGGGGCCTCCGCAAGTTGATCTGCAAGAGTTTGTCCTTTGATTGATTTCTGTTGTATAAACTCAAGGTCGAGGTCGGCGAGGAGCATGAGCCATCGAGCGATGCGTTGGTTTAGGTGTGGTTTGGCGTACATATAATGAATGGGGTCTGTGTTGGTGATGACGAAAGTTTTGTGATTCAGGAGGTAATGTCGGAGTTTGGTGGCGACGAATGATAGGGCCAGGCACAATTTTTCTACATGTGTATACCTAGTCTCGTAATCCACGAGGGTACGACTTATATAGTAAACGGCCTGCTCTCGGGCGGCGTGCCGGGTCTCGATGTGGCGAGCATAGCTCCTATAGCATGGTCAGTGGCGGAAAGATAAAGGTAGAAAGGACGGTCGTCCTGGGGTGGGATAAGCACAGGTGGCTGCAAGAGATATGTTTTGAGAGCTTCGAAGGCTTGGTGACACTCCTCACTCCATTGAAAGGCAACGTCCTTTTTTAGAAGGTGATGAAAAGGGTGACATCGATCCGAGAGTTGGGAAATGAAACGCCCGGATGGATTGAAGTTTACCCTGCAAACTACGCAATTGTTTAAGGTTTTTGGGTGGGGGCATTTCTAGGATAGCTTTTACTTTAGATGGATCGACCTCAATGCCACGTAAAGAGACGATAAAGCCCAGAAGTTTTCCCCGAAAGGACACCAAAGACACATTTCTTTGGTTGAAGACGGACAGAATATTGTAACAGGCGATCAAAAATAATGGTTAAAACATCGAGATGTTCACTGCGATGTTTAGACTTGCCAAGAATATCATCAACGTAATCTTCGAGGATAGTGTGCATAATGTCATGAAAAATGTAGGTCATAGCCCGCTGATAGGTCGCACCAGCATTCTTAAGGCCAAACGGCATTACACGGTAACAGAAAGTTCCCCAAGGAGTTATGAAGGCAGTTTTGTGTTGATCGGCAGGGGCAACCAAAATTTGGTTTGTATCCTGAAAAGCCATCCATGAGAGAAAGCATTTCATGACCCGCAGTGAGATCAACAAGTTGATCAATACTTGGGAGGGGGAAGTCATCCTTAGGGCAAGCGAGGTTAAGATCCCGGAAATCCGTGCATATCCGAAGTCCCCCCGTCGCTTTCGTGACAGGTACGATGTTGGAAATCCATTGAGGATAGTCAATAGGCAGGATGAAGGAAACAGAAAGGAGTCGTTGGAGTTCTTCTTTGACCAAGAGAGCAATGCGTGGATGCATTTTTCTCAATTTCTGTTTGACTGGTTTGGAATCGGGGTTTAGGGTGATGTTATGGACGGCAATGGTAGGATCAATTCCTGGCATGTCAGCGTAAGACCATGCGAAAGCTTGGTTGCGAGCACGGAGAAAGGTAGTAAAGGCGGCTTGTTCTGATGTGTTAAGGGATTGTCCAATCTTCACTATGTGAGGATCTTCCTCCGTGTGGATGTTGATTTCTATAGTAGATTCATTCAGCATAGTTTGGGTTTCAGATGGTAGGGCGCGTTGAATATAAGAATCATCCGCGCCCAGGTAAGTGAGTATGGAGTCGTCATCCTGGCATTCAACAACATTAATCAAGGCGAATCCTCTTCGATCATGTCGGGATACAGAAGGGGAAGAGAAGATGGGTCCTCATTATCGCGTTGATAAGTGAGAGGACCTATGAAGATAGCATTTACGAAAAAAAAAAAAGTTAGGAGGGATAGATTCAGGGTCCATCGATTCTGTGGGAGATGATGGCAAAGTGGGTGATGATGGTTCGGTAGGGGCCGACGTCTTCTTCTTCCAGGATACAGCTGACAGGAGGTGTCTCCTGCGTAGGTGTTTCGGAAAAACCAATTCTAGTGGTATAATGGAGGAATATAAAAAAAGGAAATAACTATGAATCATTTAAACAAAATTAAAAATAGTTGAAAAGGAAAACAAACCAAATGAGAGAAACCTCCAAAATGAAATGATTATACCTTGTAAATGGTGCATGATTTGATATAATAAGTACAATCCATTTTAGATATTTATGTTGGTAACTTCAATCCTCTATTCAGGGCATAGCCATAGATGTTTTGATAATAATTGTATAAAAAATCCTTTAAAAACAAAAACATGTGTATGCAATAAGCCTAATATCCATAACAAAATACAAGGAAATCACCTACAAAAATAAGGAAACCCCACTCTAACAATTATTTATTCAATTAGAGTGTAAAGAAAAAAAAACAAACAAAAACAAAAGATAAAATTGTTTCATATGCATATATGCTTGTTAGATTACATTACCAAATTGTTCCTTCAATAATTGGGTAAAGGAAAAAAAAGGACAAAGATTTGAGGAACATGTTATTAGAAGATAGAAGATTAAGATTTTTGGTTTGCTAATAACCAAGATATAAAACATGCTTAAAAAATCCAAGCTCAAGAAGCAATGCCAAACTATAAGATAAGGAAGAATTCAAAATAAATAAACAATTTAGACATTTGGTAACTAAGATGTAATAGAATGGTGTTAATCAAATTAAAATGTGATAGTAAAAAATTAGATATTACCCTCCATGAAGAGGAAAAGAAATACATTGGTGAATCTCATTTGCGTGGTACCTTTGTTCTAAATGGAAGTTATATAAAATATTGATTTAAATCATCAATTGAAAATAACGAATAAAGTCTCTACACCCAACAAGGCCCTAACAATACAAGAGAAAGGAAAAAAAGTTATTAGTAAAAGAAAAAATATTTGCATGGAAAATTTCTCACTTTTCTACTAAGTGCTTGGTGAAGAAAATTTGGATGGGAGGAGAAATTGACGTAAGGAGCCCATCAACTAAAAATATTATACGAGAGAAGAGAAAAACTATTAGTCCTTTCTAAATAGTCAACTTTCATGTTGAATTAGAAGAAGCATGCAAAGAATAGGAAGCAAAGAGAATGGCTGATGTCATGCATGAAAATTAAGAAAGGTCCATACAAGATAGATGACCTAAAAAAGAATAAAGGAGGTCATAATCAAAGAATTACTAAAAAATAAGAAAGAGTAGCAATAAAACAAATATAAGGGAAAGGCCATGTGCAACACATAAGTGTTGGAAATTCTATCCACGCTTATGTCATGGAATAAGTAACCATTGTGTGTGGCCATGTGTTGAAAGAAGAAATTCATCACTGAGCATCAAAAATAAATTAAGAAGAAATAATGTTGTACAAAGTTACACACTTTCAAGAGATAAGAATAAATGAATCAAAAACAAGCAAAAAAGAAAGAGCACTCTTCAAATCATTATGAAGAGTAAAGGAAAACAAATGATATGTAGTCCAAGATGTGAGCAAGAATTATAGCACTTATTGTAATAATTATATAATAACATTGATGGGCATCCATAGACATACTAGTCCTCTAAGGAGTTTCTTCTATGGTTCTAGGAAAAAGTGACATGGCATTCAATCACTAATAGCAGGTGAGAGATCACTCAAGGAGAGTTGCGATTCACGAGAAGAATATTGATATCATATATGTATAGTTTAACGAACTCATCACCTTTGTCAAAAATATTTTCTAGACATGTACATGTGAATTTGAACTGTTGTTTCAATACAAACTCTCATGGTATGTCCAAAGATAGGATCAGCTATGTAGAAAAGGGTTGTCATTCTAGGCCACACACAAAAATGAATATTTTTTCATTACTTTTTATACACATGAACAAGATAGAAGAATGTCGAAGAAACCATTCCCAAATAGAGAATCCTATGGTATCCTACAAGCGTTGACATTATAACAAAGGGGTTATATGTAAAAATTCTACAATAGCACTATTTTCCCATAATTTATCCTCTTATTGATGGGTCACACTCTTTTCATTTGGGAAGAGCTGTAAAATAAGAGGGGGATCGCTGTACGACATAGGAAAACAATGGGGAGTTGTTGATGCATAAATCACAACACCCTTTGATTGTTTTGCAACGGATAGATTGACACTGTCAGTGGGATTCACAACATTCGCATAAGGCGACGATAGTGTAGAAGGCTTTTCTCCCAAAGGTTGGGGACTTTTCAAATCAAGAAACCCTCCTCCGGATGAGGGTTGGGTTCCTATTCCATTCTCCTCTCTCTCTGATACAAAATTCAAGTTTTATATATAGCATCTTCCTAAAGATCTATTCGAGTCTTGCCAAGTGAGAAATGGACTGGTAAAAAGGCGAGAGCATGTGCATTTGCAAGAAATTAAACCGATAATCGTATAGGGGTGTATGGATGCAACCACACAAGGAATGCGGGTAAACACCGTAGTATGCATGGATATTGGAAAACCGTCATAGGTTTTGAAGGGGTATGAATACCCGTGACCCCGGCCAGTCAACCAATATTTATGAATTCATTCACCATTAAACATAGACCATTAAATATGCAACACAATTTAACATGCATAGTCAACCAAAATTACAATGAGAGATTAGGAGAAATGCAATGAACACAAGAGAGGGTTGAACTTCATCCACATACTTATATTATTTCTCAACAGATTCGATATATTGCATTACAATGGGCCAAGAAGCACTAATTTGCATTATATCTTGAATTGGAGGTTCGAACTCCATAAATTCACTTACAAACTAGGAATAAGGGAGTGTGCAAAGCATGCTCATCTAACCTTTTGAAATGAGCCACTCCTTATAATATATAGGAAGAATGAGAGAAGGGAGAGAGAGGAATTTGAAATCTTGCTTCAACCACGCCAAAATGAATAAAAAATCACCTGCAATAATGATGGGTGCCACTGTAAAACTCATACCTCCTTGTACTTTGTCTTGTTGGAGAAGAAAGGAAGCCCTTACCTTCATCATCTGGGTAGGTGAGAAATTTGGAAACACCCTATACAATGGGCGGAATGTATTTCCAAAAATTCCTATTTTGTGAAAATTTGAGTTCCCAGTCAAACATTATAGACATCTAAAGACTAGGGTTCCATTCTGCAATAAATGCCAGTGGTTAATCTACCTCTTTTCGGACTCTGAAAATGCATCGCAACCTCTGAAATCTGGAAATTTAGATTTTCGGGATTCAGAGCTTCGAGAGTTTGCATTTTGGAGATTTCCGTTACTGTTCATCGCTCAAGTTGGCTCGAGAGTTCCAAAATTTTGAACCTTTGATGTCTAAAATTTGGACTTCGGAGTTCAGACTCCAAAATCATGTCGCGTGACATTGTTCATCTTTTGAGCTAAAAGTTTTAAATTTCAAAACCTCGAAGTCTGAAATTCAAACTTCAGGGTTTAGACCTTTGTATTTTTGGGGGTTCGGGTTTCAGGAATTCGAGACTTTGGGTTTCGAGGATTCTGGACTTTGAGCTTTCGGGGTTTCTGGACTTTAGGTTTTGGGGGATTTAGGACTTCCAGTTTCTAAAGTTTTTGATTTTCCGTTGGTTACATGAAACCTCTGAAATCTGAAAGCCCAAAGTTTGAATTTTAGGACGTTAGGGGTCGTACCTTTCTGCTCTTGTTTCACACAGTTCTTTCCTCTGAGTCCCCAAATTTTGCTCCAGCCTACCTCCAACCGACCACACCTCAGAAGTCCAAATTTCAGACTCCATAGCTCCTTCATACCCAAACCAACTCAAACTCCAAGCTCTTATGCAACCGTGCGCGACCCACATCAACTCGCATCGCTCGAGTCTGAAATGTGAGTTGTCGTGGCCAAATCGACCCTGCCATTTTATCTGTGCAGGGTCATATTTGTTTGATTTTCTGGAGGGGAAAAACCAGATAACAGGAATATGTACAGAAGTGGTAGTACCCCTTGCAAAGGTTCGTGATGACATTGATTGGGATGTAGACATGTTCACATATGTTATATTAAGCCCATTCATTCAGATCCACATTTAAAATTCTCTCTTGTTGTGGTTGACTAATATTGGTGGTTCATTAAGGTTAAGAGAATAAAAAGAGGTTGCAGCATAGGTATTTGATACATCATGTCAATGTTATCATCATCGTATTCTAATTTGGAACAATATCTTTTAGTGTAAAAAATCATTTAAATGGCCCCAAAGTAATGCATGTAGTTATCCAAGTACATGGAAAATAAGGTTGACTCATTTTAGTATCAATGAAGAGTACCTATATATGTGTGTTGTCTTCGCCATCAACTAATATGGATAAAGAGGTCACTAGGTCTAATGGAAAGAAATAAGTGAACACACACCACACAACACACACACACCACACCACCACACACACACACACACACACACACACACACACACACACACACACACACATTGCACGTCATTGGCCATCCCTCTCTCTCTCTATATATATATTATGTATATATATATGTGTTGTATATGACGTCGTTGGCCATCCCTCTCTCTCTCTATATATATATATGTGTGGTGTGTGTGTGTGTGTGTGTGTGTTTTGATGAGGATAAAAACGACCATTTAGTTGCAACAAGTGTGATTAATGTTTTGTTGAGGACAAAAGCCACATCTGAAGAGGTAGAAATGAGGATTATGGACAACCATTATGATGATAAGAGAGTGAATTCAATGTCCTCTAAAAAACTTGACTAGCTTAGTCATCATCTTCTAGACCAATTGGACTTATTCTGTGATGAAGACATTGAAACCATGATTGAAGAATATATAGAATTTTTAGTTACGTAGGGTATGGTCTCTTGTTACCTGACCATTTTGACAGATACACCTAAACATCATTGGTTCCCATTGACACAAAGGTGGTTAAGGTGTAACTTACCATAAAACATTTCATCTAATAATGTCAGTGCAAAGTCTAAATATCTAGTATGCACTAACCATTTTCAATTGGCAGAAGTAGCAAGGTTGATGCCTTTCCATGCAAACCACATATTCCACACACATCACCTTCAGTCATGGTTGGAGAGGATAAATATAGGTGGTGTGATTAAGGCCAAGAGAATAAATAGAGGTCGTCTAATATGCTGTTAATATAACATGTCGATGGTAGCCCACTCTAATTCTAATTCGAAACAACACCTTTTGCCATAAATATATTCTAGACAGTTTTGCTTGTACATTTTTGTTTAAGACGACTCCGAGAGTTTCAACCTATAAATTGTTCAAAATATTATTTAAATATATTCGAGACAATTTTTTTTTTGGGCAAACTTTTCGCTCTACTTTAGAATGGTTAATGGAGGAACGTGTTAAAACCACTTATTAGATTTGTAAGCCTCCTGAAGCGATTTTGATGGCTTTGAATGTTCATATATTTTACAGAAATTACGGAAAAAAAAAGCCAAAGTATGGTTATCTCTCTCCCAAACGGAAGAAACACACAAATTGGTCAAAATCTTAATGTCAAGAGTCAAGCCTATTACAATAATGTAGGCAAAGTGAAACACGTATTTAGCCTATTTCCGTCACCGCATGAAACAGTTCGCAGAATCGCATCCAACATTCTAAAAACACATAAATATTTGCAACAATTCAATTTAGACAATATTTGTCCATATAATGGAAGGCTAGACTTTGTATTCCTCGCTATTTTTAGGTTTTAATATTGCAAACTCTACTTTCAGGGAATCAATGGAGTGCAGCATGTGTGGCGATGTGGGCTTTCAGAGCAGTTTGTTCCCAGTGCACTAAATGCCTATTGCGTTTTCAGCATCAGTAAAATAACAATTCATCTCGCCATTGCTATTTTTTTCACTATTCTTCTTTAGAGATAAGCTTCATCCACTGTATTCTAATTTTATTGGGAAAAAATGAAGGGTGTGATGGATATATCTCATGGCGTATATTCTCTTTAGCCATCAACTGATCTTCATGTGCTTTTTTCTGTCAGATATTGCAGCAGAGCATATTGGTATAATGTATCAGCTGATATTTGTGACTGGTGCTACAATATTCAGGAGGCAGGCTCCGATAGTAAGCTTATCAGAGTTTGTTCGAAAGGAATGGGGAATTGTTCTGGGTCCGAAGAGTGCTTGAGAATGACCCATAATGGCGAAGTGAAGAGAAAACTGAAAAACTGTTATGCTGACATTGATAGAGAGATACCCAAAAAGCTGAATAACAAGGCTTGTGAGTTAATTTGCAATGATAGAAAAGTTAGGAGGAGATATAGACTTCTTGATGAAATTGTGTGTTGACTGTTATGGTTTTCAATGCAGATAAGCTATTTTCCATGCAATAATGTCAAAACCAACTATGTAGTTTTCTTTTGTATAAAAATCTTGTAGGGCTGGCTGTTTCATTTATGAATATACCGAATCCACTTTGGACTTGGCTCTTGGGACCATTAAAAAATATTTCTACATGCATGGAAAAGTGTTTTTTAATAAGGAATCAATGATTATCATCAAAGCAGGTCAAGGTGTTTTTTAATTTGTATTTTCATTTCGAATAATAAGGAATCAATGATTATCATCAAAGCAGGTCAAGTGGTGGCATTCCATATTGTCGTGCTCCATGTTTGGTATCTGATTAGCAGGAGCCAATACAAATTGTTATTTCATACTATTTTAGTGGCTCAGTAATGTAGAAAAAAGTCTTCACTTTTTGGATGTATACGTCAGGAATAAAAACAGAAAAAAGAAAAGAAAGAATTGCAATCGTATCTGCAAAGAATTGCAATGATATCTTCCATGAAAAATGGTCCAAAAAAAAAAAGTGGTCAAATTAATTTCGCGAAATTTGGGCACAGTCGTCTCTATCAGTAGAAATCAGGACCTAAATTTAGAGAAAAATGCAGGCTGAGATAATTGGTAGAAATCATGACCTGTATTTTTGTAAAGCAAGGTAGTAACCTTGTCATGAAAATTATAAACGTCCACACACGATAGAGACCTAAAGATAATAAAGGAGGTCGTAATCAAAGAATCACTAAAAAATAAGAAAAGAGTAACAATAACAACAATATAAGGGAAAGGTCACGTGCAACACGTAAGTTTTGGAATTCTAACCATGCTCACGTCATGGAATGAGTAACCATTGTGTGTGCGTATGTGTTGAAAGAAGTAATTCATCACTGAGCATCAAAAATAAATTAAGAAGAAATAATGTTGTACAAAGTTAGACAATTTCAAGAGACAAGAATAATGAATAAAAAATAAGCAACAAGGAAAGAGCACTCTTGAAATCATTATGAAGAGTAAATGAAAAAAAATGATATGTATTCCAAGAGTGTGAGCAAGAATTTTAGCACTTACTGTAATAGCTATATAAGAACATTGATGAGCATCCATATACATACTTGTCAGTCAAGGAGTTTCTTCTATGGTTCCAGGGAAAGTGACATGGTATTCAATCACTAATAGCAAGGTGAGAGATCACTCAAGGAGAGTTGTGATCCACGAGAAGATTATTGATATCATACGTGTATAGTTTGATGAACTCAGCACCTTCGTCGAAATATTTCCTATACATGTACATTTGCATTTGTTGTTGTTTGATACAAACTCTCAATTGTATGTCCAAAGATAGAATCAACTATGTAGAAAAGGTTGTGATTCCAACCACACAAAATGAATATTTTTTCATTACTTTTTATAAGCACATGAACAAGATGGAAGATGTTAGAGAAACCATTCCGTAATAGGGAATCCTATGATATCATACAAACATGAACATTGAAACAAAGGGGGTTAGATGTACAAATTCTACAATAACACTTTTTTCACCTCATTTATCCTCCTATTTGATGGTCAACACTCTTTTTCATTTGGAAGAGCTTAAATGAGATTGTGATGGCTGTAATGACATAGGAGAAAGAGGGGATTGTTGATGCGTAATCACAACACCCCTAATTGTTGCAACTCGATAGATTGAAACTGTCAGTGTTATTGCATAACATGGAGATTTTCCCAAAGTGTTGGACTTTACAATGAGGAAAGATCTCCGGATGAAGGTTGGTTCCTATTCTTCTATTCTGATACACACATTCCAATTGTATAGGATCTATCCTAAAATCTACTCTAACTTGCCAAGGAGAAAGGGTTGGAAAGATTGAAAGAAATTAAACCTAATCTACATGAGGTGATGCACCAAAAGGATTGTTGAACACCTTTGCTTGGAGATGACAACCAATAATTTTTAAGGGGATGAATACATACCTCAAGTCAACCAATTGTTTTGAATTCATTCACCATTAAACACAAACCATTAAATATGCAACACAATTTAACATGCATAGTTAACAAAAAAATTCAATGAGAGATCGGGAGAATGTAATGAACACAAGAGAGGGTTGAACTTCATCCACAAACTTATATTATTGCTCCATAGATTTGATACAATGAATTACAATGGCTGAGAGGCACTAATTTTCATTATAGCTTGAATGGGAGGTTTGAACTCCATAAATTCACTTATAGAAAAGAGAATAAGGGAGTGCGTAAAGCAAGATTATCCAACCTTTTGAAATGAGCCCCTCTTTACAATATATAGGAAGAATGAGAGAAAGGAGAGAGAGGAATTCGAAATCTTGCTTCAACCACCCAAAAATGCATTAAAATCACCTTCAACAATAATGGGTGCCACTATAAAACCCATACCTCCATGTACTTTTCCTTGTTGGAGAAGAAAGGAAGCCCATACATTCATCATTTGGGTAGGTGAGAAATTTGGAAACACCCTCTAAAATGAGGAACTATATTTACTCATTTTGAAATAATTAGTCACACTAAAAATAAGAAAACCAATCGTAGTTGTGTAGAGGACACTGAGAGCTTTCTAAAATGTCCTATTTTGTGAAAATCTAAGCTTCCAGTCAAAATTTATGGTTATTTGAAGAGGAGTGTCCCATTCTGCAATAAATGCCACTGGTTAATTTGCCCCTTTCGGACTTCGACAATGCATCGCAACCTTTGAAATTTAAATTTCATACTTTTGGGATTCAGAGCTTCATGATTTTACACTTCAGAGATTGTCGTTACTGTTCATCGCTCAAGTTGGCTTGAGAGTTCTGAAATGTTGAACCTTTGAAGTTTGAATTTCAGACTTTGGAGTTTAGACTTTGAAATCATGTCACATGACATTGTACATCCTTCGAGCCAAAAGTTCCAAAATTTTAAACCTTGAAGTCTAAAATTCGGGCTTCGGGTTTCAGTACTTTGTCTTTTTGGAGGTTCAGGTTTCAGGATTTCAAGGGTTCAAGACTTCAAGTTTCCAGGATTTGGGACTTTAGGTTTTAGGGATTTGGGACTTTGGGTTTCGGGATTTAGGACTTTAGGTTTTGGGGATTCAGGACTTTGGGTTTTAGGGATTTGGGACTTTAGGTTTTGGGTTTCGAGGGTTTGATTTTCCACCTGGCACATGAAACCTCTGAAATCCCGAAATCCTGAAGTCTAAAATTCAAACTTCGGGTTTCAAACCTTTATGCTCCTTTTTCATGCTTCCTTGCACCGAGTCCCTGAATTTCGCTTCGGCCTACCTCCGAACGACCACACCTTCGAAGTTTGAATTTTAGACTCCATAGATTCTTCATAACCCCAACCAACTCGAACTCCTAAGCTCTTTTGCAATGCGCTCGGCCCATTTCAACTCGCTTGGCTCGAGCTGGAAATGTGAGCTCACGTGGCCGAATCGATCTTGCTATTTTACCTGTGTGGGGTCATCTTTGTTTGATTTTTCCTAAGGGGCAAAATCAGATAACAAAAAGTTGTACGTAAGTGGTAGTACTCCTTGCAAAGGTTTGCGATGACATTGATTAGATGTAGACATGTTCACATATGTTATATTAAGCCCAGTCATTCAGATGCACATTTAACAAATTCTCTGTTGTTGTGGTTGACTCATATTGGTGGTCCATTAAGGTTGAGAGAATAAAAAGAGGTTGCCTCATATGTATCTGATACATCATGTCATTGGTAGCACCATCTTATTCTAATTTCGAACGATATCTTTCAGTGTAAAAAATGATTTAAATGGACCAAAGTAATGCATGCAATTATTCAAGTACATGGAAAATAAAGGTTGGCTCATTTTAGTATCGATGAAGAGTACCTATGTATGTGTTTTGTCTTCACCATCAACTAATAGTGATAAAGAGGTCACTAGTCTATGGAAAGAGATAAGTGAATATATATATATATATATACATACATACATACATATAGTGTGTGTGTGTGTGTGTGTGTTTTGAAGAGGATAAAACAACCACTTAGTTGCAACAAGAGTGATTTATGTTTTGCTGAGGACAAAGCCATATTCGAAGAGGTAGAAATGAATGTTATGGACATACTTTTATGATGACAAGAGAGTGAATTCAATGTCCTCTAAAAAACTTGATGATCTTAGTCATCATCTTCTAGACCAATTGGACGTATTCCGTGATGAAGACACATAAACCATGATTGAAGAATATATAGATTTTTTAGCTACGCACGATACGCTCTCTTGTTATGTGACCATTTGACAGATACAGCTTAAACATCATTGTTTCCCATTGACATAGAGGTGGTTAAGGTGCTACTTACCATAACAAATTTCATCTAATAATGTCAATGCAGAGTCTCAATATCCAGTATGTACTAACCATTTTCCCCTGACAGAAGTAGCAAGGTTAGTGCCTTGCCATGCAAACCACATATTCCACACCCATCACCTTCACTCATGGTTGGAGAGGATAAATAGAGGTGTTGTGATTAAGGCCAAGAGAATAAATAGAGGTTGTCTAATATGTTCTTAATATAACATGTCGATGGTAGCACCCTGTAATTCTAATTCGAAACAACACCTTTTGGCATAAATATATTCTAGACAATTTTGTTTGTACAATTTTTGTAAAGACAACTCCAAGAGTCTCAACCTATAGATCCTTTAAAAAATTATTTAAATATATTCTACACAAATTTTTTTGGAGAAAACTTTTCGCTCTACTTTAGAATGGTTAATGGAGGAGCATGTTAAACCACTCATTAGATTTGTAAGCCTCCATGAAGTGATTTTGATGGCTTTGAATGTTCATATATAGAATGGAAAATACGGAAAAAAAGGGCCAAAATATGGTTATATCCGAAACGGAAAAAACAGACAAATTGTAAAAATGTTAATGGTCAAGAGTCAAGCCTGTTATAATAATGTAGGCAAAGTGTACTTAATGCGTGTGAAACACGTATTTCACCTATTTCTGTCACCGCATGAAAGAGTTCTCAGAATCGCATCCAACATTCTAACACAGTTATGCCATAAATATTTTCCAACAATTCAATTTAGTCAATTATTTTTTCCATATAATGGAAGGCTAGACTTTGTCTTAAGATCTCATTTAGTCAATATTTTTTTCCATATAATGGAAGGCTAGACTTTGTCTCAAGAGTCAAGCCTATTATAATAATGTAGGCAAAGTGTACTTAACGCGCGTGAAACACGTATTTCACCTATTTCCGTCACCGCATGAAACAGTTCGCAGAATCGCATCGAACATTCTAAAAAACACATAAATATTTGCCAACAATTCAATTTAGACAATATTTTGTCCATATAATGGAAGGCTAGACTTCGTCTTAAGAGCTAACTCCCGTATTCCTCGCTATTTTTAGGTGTAATATTGCAAACTCTAATTTCAGGGAATCAATGGAGTGCAGCATGTGTGGCGATGTGGGCTTTCAGAGCAGTTTGCTCCAGTGCACAAAATGTATATTACGTTTTCAGCATCTGTAAGCTGACGATTCATCTCCATTTTTTTTTTAACAATAATTATTTCATCCAATATATTCCTAATTTAGAGAAAAATGCAGGCTGAGATAATTGGTAGAAATCATGACCTGTATTTTTGTAAAGCATAGTAGTAACTTTGTCATGGAGTCTGGAGAGTTATTTTTTTCAAAGAACGAAAAAAGAATTTTTAAAGATGGAGTCAAAATTATACATTCTTTGCGTGTATTTCACATTTTCTTTAAAAAAAATAAAGGATCTCTTTTTCTATTACTTTCATATAAAATATTAGAAATTTGGACCAAAACTCTATTGCATAGCCCAGTGCATCATAGCTGGTTGCAAAGATCTCTTCTAATAAATATAATTCTATCTTCCAGTGTTTCAGTTTCTCATTCTATAACAATGCTTCTTCTTTTCATCATGCTCGGTACTAGTTAGTTGTTGTTTTCATTTTTTCTTTTGGTTAACTGTTATGCGTGAAAAGTTGAGCCGTTTGTAAGTTGCATAGTGCACAGTTTTAGGCCGATACCGTAAGTTGCAAAGTGGGACCAGATGTCATAACGGAGCAAATAGACCAACTCTTGCCACGAGAAAATGAAGCTGAAGAAGACTTGGTCAGCGTAGTTGACATGTTTACTATAAATTCTACATCAGATTTACAGGAGGAAATAGAGCCACTTGCAGAATGGATATTGCCCAGGATCTCTTACAATAAAGTCTACGCTAAGTTGTTTACCTTTCACTTAGCTGTTGCATTTGCATTTAGAACTAAAGAATCTGTCATACAAGTTTCCCAAATAGATAAGCATGAGTATGATATTCCTCTAATTGATCCTAAGGATATTAATTTTATAAAATCCCAAAAATTCTATAAGTTTGTGCACATAGGGTGTGTTAAAATTGGCATTACTCCTCTTTTCCATCGTGGTCTCAATGCATCTGTTTTGTGTTGTTTATTATACTAGAGACATAATAGTTTTAAGAAATCTTTGCTAGTCGCAGTTGACACTGCTTTGCATAATGGTCAAGTGTCTTTTGAGGGTTTCCTAAATTATCCTATAGGTATCAACAAAGATAATATTTTAAAGCAAGTATTGCATCTACATCTTGGTACATCAAGCATCGATATGAAGCTTGGCTCATGCCCTCTTGCCATTCACTATAAAATTATCTATCACCTTGTTAACACCCTACATTCTATAGTAAAAAATGATTTAACAAAAGGTAGTAGCGTGGCAAGTCATGTTAGTTTAGAGTCTCGTAAAATAGAACCAGAACTCATTTCTTGGGTTGATATAATGGTTCCTAAAGATTGAAATTTGTCCAAAAAGGCTCTAAGTCAAGGACAACCTTCATTCCAAAATGCCACCAATGTATCTGAAAGCAACCATAGAATTTCTATGTCCTTCCGTTAAAAGGAAACCCCTTCTTCTCTATCCAATGCCTCTTCCTCTAGATCAAGTTCTTCTTATTTCTCCACTAAACTAGCCAAAGAAAAAACGAAAAAAGATAAAGTCTTTGTCTGTAATCATGATAGTCTAATCCATGATCCTAATTCTGATCGTCTATGGTGTTAAGATTGTGAACAAATGATAAGACAATAGTATATTCCCACTAATGGTCCAATAATTAATATGATTACAAAATTCAATATGGAAAGATCTATTGTGGATCTTCCCCCTCTTGAAGATAGTGAGATTGTTTCTGTAGATGGAATGTAAAATCCACTTTTTAGTACCAGCAGGAAGTCAACAAAGAAATTGAGCACTTCGAATCTGTAAAGATGCTCAATTGGACAAAAAAGTCATGAAAGATGTTCATGCAACCTTGAAGAAGCATGAAGAAACTCTCCTGGAGATTGAGAAGAAACTCAAAGCAATGGAGCTCTATAACAAAGGTGAGATCAAAGTCTATATCTCAATGCTTAATCATAAAGTAGATGATCTTCATACTACTATTCAAAATGTATCTACCTCATTTGAATCCATTGTTCAACCTATTCAAATAATTTCCTCTTCTATTGAAGATATAATTTGGCCCATAGCCGACCTTCCTAATTTTCCCATAGAAATCTCAAAAAGTATTGTAGAAAATACTAATCCTATAGTAAAAATTAGCGATGATACAAGGAAGGAAATCAGATCTAAACTCTCCACTTGTTATAAACACCATGCTAAATAAAACAAAATCCTTCATCAACAGTCTTTTGACCAACATAGTAATATTGAAAAATTCCAATAGTCTGTTGATCTTATCCTAGAAATTTCTGACAAGCTTGATGTAGACACCAAAATTGTGTCTTACGACCCCTTGTGACCCGCATCCCATTTCGCAACCTAACCTCATTACCTAAACTTTACACAATTATTTATTAATTACCTTATAATTGATAAATCCACATCACCTTACCCGCCACCTCACTTTGCCACCTCATCATGACCTAGCCCTAACCCTAAACTAACCTAATTAAGACCCATGACTTGGTCTAGACTCACATCCATAACTAATGCCTCCTTACTCGCACCCAAAGCCGACCTTCTAGCCACTTGACCAAGCCCCGCAACTGATCTCTCGGGAGAATAGCAGGGAAGGTGGGCTATTTTACTAAAAATAGCCTACTTTTTCCTAACCGATGCCGGTTCCTACTCGACCGCCGTCGGTTACGCAACCGCCATCGGTTCCCTGTAAATGGGCTTCCCAAACCAAAACCAACGGATCGAAATTTCATTTTTTGGGAGATCAGTACGAAGGATTTTTAATCAAAAGGAGAGTCCAAAGCGATTGGCAGAGTCCAGAACATCACTTAACCAAGCAAAGACGAGTAAAGAAACCAGAAGAGTTGGCAGCAAAGGAGATCAACTTGCACCTTCATAAAAAAAAACCAGTAAGTTATATCTTGCATGTCCTCCATTATAACATTTCTTGTGCTTTTGGAATTGTAATCTTCCCAAATCAGTTTCTGAACCCATTATCTAACGTACCATTGCCTCTAACCATCATTCCTTAGCTTCTAACCATCCCATTTCTCAATACTATCCAAAAACCAGCCATTACAAACACCACAACCAGCCCAGAAGATCCTAGAACCAACCGGTATCGGTTATCAGTGACCGCCATCGGTTATAGATAACCGGCCTCGGTTCCTTTGATCAAAACCAAGAAAAACAGCCTTTTCCCTACCCAGTTCCACGAAACAATTTAATTGGTACTCTACAGTATTTTGTGTTAATTCATATTAGCAGGGGAACTGACCACCTTCGAAAGGAAGTTTCATACTTCCTGGGCCCAAGGCAGTTCCCTCATTTATTATCTAATCAAAATCTTGTGGTCTTGTGTTCTTATTTGCAGGTAGTCCTTCCAAGACAAAAGGGAGTTCTTCACAGTCAGCCTGATCTTTCTCTACGGTACGCGCACATCATCTCGACATTCTACAGGTATTCCTCCTAACCCTAACCTTATCTGTTTCTATAAGGAACGAAGCATTTCCGAGTGAAACATTTTGGCATGCCCGGTAGGACCTATTTTGGGTTTTTCTTTATTTCTTGCTTGCTTTTATTATAGGGAGCATACTTGCTGTTTTCTTCTTCTAGAGATATTCATAGGGTATTTTATTATTCTGGTAAAAGAACTTGCTTTGTTTTTGCATCTTGCATTAGTAAAAGTCATCTCTTTTGCTTCATCGAATATCACTTTCGATTTGGGTTTTAAAACACATGTATTACATTCCCTGCCTGTTGTTTTTCGATTCTAGTGAACATAGATTAAGTAACAGGTCGTACACGTGGGGGTGATATCCACGGTACTGACAGGAAATTAACCTTAGTTTCACTGCACAACACATACTGAATCACTTCACAATTAACACAACATCTCAAACATCCCCCCTTTTCCACGGTATTCCTCCGCCCGATTGAGGTAACCTTATAAGCCAAAACAAACTTGACATTTCCCCTAAGTCTTGTTGTTTAGGATTCTGACATCATTCTACGTCTAAAGGCATAAGCCCACAATAATTAAAATTAACCCCTAAGGTTAATCTCTGCATTTGCGTGTGTCTCTTGCTTGTTTTCAAATCCTGTTTTCTCTGTCATACTTTGTCTTCTGTGATCAATAAGTTGCTAAACTACTCAACGTTGCTAAAAATCAAATTAGCAACCCCTTTGTATCTTCTTATTCTAGATTTTTGACACCGGCATCGGTTAAGGGACCGACGTCGTTTGCCCTGTGACCGACCACCGGTTACCAAACTGATATCGGTTACTGTCTCTCTCAGCCCCTGACAAACCAGCAACTTGCTAAATTCACGATTCTGAGGTTGTTTTTGTCCTTGATAGATTGAAACTTTCCTGTGTGTTCTGGTCTATGGTTGTCATCACTCGGAAGCAAGCCGCCGCCATGGTTTCACACACTTGCTCTGTTTCTTTGCCTGAATCACCCCCTTCACATTCTATAGGAAACCCTACGGACACCAGTGAGATCCCCCAAATTCCTGTAGGAGACAAGGACTTTGCCAAATTTCTGGATGCTAATCCCAGCGCTGTACAATACTATTTGTCTCATACCCCTGACTGTACGCCTGATGGTCAGCTCCTTATGGGCATGCCTATTAGTATAGCTGCTCATTTAGCTCCTACTCCTCCTGATAACAATACCTTACTTCCCGCATCACTAGCCCCGTCTCCCAATCCGACAGGCGGCAGAGGTTCATACGACCCCGATTAGCTTTCCTTTTGTTAATCTTGGACCCCACGTATCGCCACCACCAACTGCCCCTATCTCGTCTCTCTTTCAGACCACTCCATTCATGACTTACTCTCTACCACCTATTCAAACGAGCTTTCCTTCTCAAGCTCCGCCTACCTTTTCATTCCCATACACGTATCCAGTAACCTCAACACCTTATATGGGACATCCCTATTCTGTGGCACCCATCACCTCATCCAACCACAGATTTCATCAAGCAAATGATGGACAAAATGCAAAACCTGGAGGCTTCCGTTTTAGGAAGTCGTAGTGCCTTGACATACGAGCAAGTTTGTCGGGAGCCCATTCACCCTTCTGTCCCCCTTCATTCATATCCTCCTCAATGGGAGTTGCCAAAGTTTACTCGTTTTAACAGTAAAGAGGATCCTCAACAACACTTGCGATCATTTAGACATGCTTGTTATTTGATTGCCCATGATGATGCCTTGTTACTTCGCACCTTTCCCATGTCCTTATCAGGGCCTGCCTTGGGAGTGGTACAGTGCTTTAACCCAGCACTCAAATCTTCTCTTTTAACCAACTAGCCCAATCTTTCTTGGATCATTTCTCCATTAACATTGCCAAGAAAGTATCTATCACTGACCTCTATGCCATCCGACAATTCGAAGACGAATCTATCGCAGATTTCGTTGGACGATGGCGGGGCCTTATCAACCAACTTACGTATGCCTTGCCTCAAACCGAACTTATCGAACTCTATACGCGGGCATGCGCTAAGCACATCTCCCCTACCCTCCAAATTCAAACTTTCCGTACATTCGACGAGGCCTTTACTATGGCTCGAAAATTAGAAATTCGAGCCTTAGAGGAAGAGAAATTGCGGTTGCGCAACAAGAACTCCACTTTCCGAACTCCTGATTCTACCAATAAACTAAATACCACCACTCCTCACGCGTCAACCTCTTCTAAATCAAAAGGAGCTGTCCACGCGGTGATGGTCAAATCCCAACCACCGTCCAATACTCCACCAAAAACCACCTATAAATACAAAGCTGAGCCCAGCTAATTACACTCCCTTGGGAGAAACTTATGGCGTCATCCTAGAGAAATTGCTCAAAGCTGGGGCTATCACCTTGCCCCCTATAAAACTTCACTCTGGGTTTGACTCCACACGCGCAATACCTTCCTGGTACAAAGAAAATGACTTTTGTAACTTTCACCGCGTAAAAGGACATAGTCATGAAAACTGCAAGATGTTGAAAAAACATAGTGCAGGAAATGGTTGATGCAGGGGATATAACACTCGATAATCCTAACGCCCCTGCTAACCGAAATCTGAAAATTTTCAACAAGCCATTCCTGAATCACTCGTCCAGCAGCAACGTAAACCAAGATATCTTAGATGAGGAGAGTGTTCATGAGATCCATGCAGTATTCGATACCCAGCCAAAAGCCTCTATCGAGAAAATTTTGAATCAAGCCTCTTCACTAACACAGGAGCCCGAACCTCCTTTACCACCATCAAGCCAAAGCGAAATCATTCCTTTACCCATAGAAGAGTTAGCTGCCCAGGCTTCCCTTCCCATTAATGAGTCTTCTTACACCACATCCCTACAAGACTGCGAGCGGATGTTGTCCTAATCTATCCATTTCCCAGACGTCTCCTTCTACCACTCTTGCCGCACAAGAGGAGGGTATGCCACTCCTTTTGACATCCTTAGATGAGAAATCTCTCGCACCAACATCATTAAATTCTTTAGCCATGACAGACCCCCTCCAACATGCCCTTCTGCCTATTAATCCCTCATCACCTAAATCTTTTCAACAACCCGTCGACCTCTTAGCATCTACTGATACAGTGCCTCATCCGCTTCCTGTGTCACACCCGCAAATGGATTGGAATTACAACTCACTTTTCCTCTGTACCAAAATTACAAATTACACCTGGAGACTGTCATTCCACAGAAGATAGACAGGTCCTATGGGAACGTTTGAGTACTCCTGTTTCTACTCAAATGCAAATGACTGATCCCGATGTCTCCACCATCTACCCGAAGTGCTTACAGAAGCTTAAAATGCCCCTGTTCTCGCCTTCACCCCCCTCACCTCTCCCAAATTCCCCGTCCACTTCTATCAACTTAACCAGATCTTCCCCTACGCTTGGGACCTCACCAATGCCCAGTCTAACACACCCGCCTAAGCGACTCGATTTATCCCAAAATAAACCCGCCCCGCCACCTAGGAGACAAACGCAATCCGGGCCTCTATCAAAACCCTCATCTTCACACCCACCTTCCATATTGGGACCTCATCCCTCCACCTTACATCTATATATCATACCTCCTTTGTTTTCTGCAAAACGACCTACGCCTTTTACACCTATACAAAGATCAAAGGGTATCACAACATCGTTACCCCCGTGTATCCGGTCCACCTATCAACCCTAAAACCAATCCCATCATCAAAGGATTTATTTTCTGTCACTCCTCCCCTTTCTCCGTGGTTGTTTCCTGCTACCCATGCCATCTGTAGCCTCATCATCTAACTAGCTGAACGTAACTTCTGTGTCTAAGAAACCACGTTTAGTGAAAAAACATGTGTCAGCACCCCTCGGCTAAACCACACACCCATACGAACTAAACACGCCCCAAACGTTACCACAACCCACACAATCAATACCCTCATCTTCTTCTGATTTTGACCCACTCAAAGGATCCTACGCCAAAATCCTTGCTATGTTGGTGGAGAATACGACCATCTCCCTACCCCCACTTAGACCTTATGACCCGTCTAAGCCCCGACCTGTGGATTATGATGAGTCTAAAATCTGCGCCTATCACCGCACACCTGGACATGATGTAGAAGGATGCAAAGCTCTAAAAACCATCCTTCGCCAGTCACCTCTTCCGGATCGAAAGATTAAGAAAGACAACTTACGAAGGGAGAGACCTCTAGCGTCAATTCCCTCTACTATACCATCTGTCCCCCGCCTCACCAAGATCGATCATTATTACAACTCCCACCTCTTGAAGACCATGAGTTATCCCAACCATCTTCTTCATCTCAGGTCTACGAGATTAATATGATTAGTGTCGCTACTCGAGGACAGAAAAACAATGGGAAAGCGAAAGAAAACACACCTGCGGCATCTCTTTCTCCTTCAACCACCCCCGATTACACCACCACCTAAAGTGGTTATTCGTGGACCCGCCTATCCCGTCTCTAATGGAGTTGCCCACCGAACCATGATCAAACAGCTTCATCAATCGCCCGTAAAAATGACACTATATGACCTCATTCAGACCTCTGAATCTCATCGACAAGCTCTCTCGTTGAGATCCTTCAAGGGATAGAGGTTTTACCCAACGAAACCCTGCCTGTTACCTCCATTCTAACACCCAATCACGTTGCCTCTCTCACCAAACAATCCATCTCCCCCCACCACTTCTGTCTCAAAACAACAAAGCCGCTGTGGTTAGTTTCTCGGAAGATGAAATTATCGACTTTGGTACAGAAGACCCTGACCCTGCCCTTTTCATTTCCGTTTATGTCCGAGACATTCGAGTACGTCGGGTTATGATTGACGGGGGCGCTAGCCTAAACATCATCTCTTCAAAAGCATTCCAACAAATGAACATCCCTTCTAGTTGCATGTGTGCCAATCCCATCATGTTGCGGTCATTTAATGACGCTATTACTTCTACCTTAGGCACCGTGATCCTCAACATTCGCGTAGGACCACGTACTTTACCCGAACTCTTCTATGTCCTTAAAGGAGAGTTACAATATAATATATTGCTGGGTCGTCCTTGGATCCGGGCCATGGGAATGTGTTTCCCTCAACATTACATCGATGTATAAAATTTGAGTACGAGGGGAAGTCCTACACTGTAAAAGCTGATCCTCCCCCCCTTCAAAACTTGCAATATGTTATACCGCCCCAAACGATGTGCTTATACCAATTAAGACACCCATACATTCGACCCAACCGTCCACCTCAACTGCACCTACGCCTTCAACTGATGAAACCACCGTCGCACAAACCACTTCTCTTCCCGCAGCTAACATCCCAACCTCCGACCCCTTAGTAGACGTTTTTCATCGCCTTACGCTGGGGGAGTATCGCCTATATAATGTTAGTTCTTCCCTACCCCGCAGGAGTACGGACAATTACATGCACACCCCACCTACGACCGTCGCGTGGGGGAGATAATCTCTTACGGACCACCCATTGTCGCACTAACCTAACATATGGGGGTGTTGACGCATCCTCCATTACCCCTGAACCTCCTCTTGGTGTGGTTCCCTTCCAATCCGATTTTCAATATTTGACAAATCGTCGTTTCGCCCTCACCTTCTTGACTCGCTGTGCGTGGAAAGGCTTTGGTTTTGGCCTTTACGAACAAGGCCGACATACTCTCATCCCCATCACCACACGCAAACATAATGATCGCAGTGGTCTTGGTTTTTCCGAAACACCTACGCAGGAGACACCTCCTGTCAGCTGTATCCTGGAAGAAGAGGACGTCGCCCCTACCGAACCATCCTCACCCACTTTGCCATCATCTCCCACAGAATCGATGGACCCTGAATCTATCCCTCCTAACTTTTTTTTTTCGTAAATGCTATCTTCATAGGTCCTCT
This sequence comes from Taxus chinensis, assembly GCA_019776745.2. Taxonomy (NCBI): domain Eukaryota; kingdom Viridiplantae; phylum Streptophyta; class Pinopsida; order Cupressales; family Taxaceae; genus Taxus; species Taxus chinensis. The sequence goes on along the minus strand of CM034155.1, from coordinate 173,496,656 downwards.
CACTTATCAACGCGATAATGAGGACCCATCTTCTCTTCCCCTTCTGCATCCCGACATGATCGAAGAGGATTCGCCTTTGATTAATGTTGTTGAATGCTAGGATGACGACTCCATACTCACTTACCTGGGCGCGGATGATTCTTATATTCAACGCGCCCTACCATCTGAAACCCAAACTATGCTGAATGAATCTACTATAGAAATCAACATCCACACGGAGGAAGATCCTCACATAGTGAAGATTGGACAATCCCTTAACACATCAGAACAAGCCGCCTTTACTACCTTTCTCCGTGCTCGCAACCAAGCTTTCGCATGGTCTTACGCTGACATGCCAGGAATTGATCCTACCATTGCCGTCCATAACATCACCCTAAACCCCGATTCCAAACCAGTCAAACAGAAATTGAGAAAAATGCATCCACGCATTGCTCTCTTGGTCAAAGAAGAACTCCAACGACTCCTTTCTGTTTCCTTCATCCTGCCTATTGACTATCCTCAATGGATTTCCAACATCGTACCTGTCACGAAAGCGACGGGGGGACTTCGGATATGCACGGATTTCCGGGATCTTAACCTCGCTTGCCCTAAGGATGACTTCCCCCTCCCAAGTATTGACCAACTTGTTGATCTCACTGTGGGTCATGAAATGCTTTCTCTCATGGATGGCTTTTCAGGATACAACCAAATTTTGGTTGCCCCTGCCGATCAACACAAAACTGCCTTCATAACTCCTTGGGGAACTTTCTGTTACCGTGTAATGCCATTTGGCCTTAAGAATGCTGGTGCGACCTATCAGCGGGCTATGACCTACATTTTCCATGACATTATGCACACTATCCTCGAAGATTACGTTGATGATCTTCTTGGCAAGTCTAAACATCGCAGTGAACATCTCGATGTTTTAACCATTATTTTTGATCGCCTGTTACAATATTCTGTCCGTCTTCAACCAAAGAAATGTGTCTTTGGTGTCCTTTCGGGGAAACTTCTGGGGTTTATCGTCTCTTTGCATGGCATTGAGGTCGATCCATCGAAAGTCAAAGCTATCCTAGAAATGCCCCCACCTAAAAACCTTAAACAATTGCGTAGTTTGCAGGGTAAACTTCAATCCATCCGGCGTTTCATTTCCAAACTCTCGGATCGATGTCACCCTTTTCATCACCTTCTAAAAAAGGACGTTGCCTTTCAATGGAGTGAGGAGTGTCACCAAGCCTTCGAAGCTCTCAAAACATATCTCTTGCAGCCACCTGTGCTTATCCCACCCCAGGACGACCGTCCTTTCTACCTTTATCTTTCCGCCACTGACCATGCTATAGGAGCTATGCTCGCCCATCGAGACCCGGCACGCCGAGAGCAGGCCGTTTACTATATAAGTCGTACCCTCGTGGATTACGAGACTAGGTATACACATGTAGAAAAATTGTGCCTGGCCCTATCATTCGTCGCCACCAAACTCCGACATTACCTCCTGAATCACAAAACTTTCGTCATCACCAACACAGACCCCATTCATTATATGTACGCCAAACCACACCTAAACCAATGCATCGCTCGATGGCTCATGCTCCTCGCCGACCTCGACCTTGAGTTTATACAACAGAAATCAATCAAAGGACAAACTCTTGCAGATCAACTTGCGGAGGCCCCTCTACCTGGGGAACAATTTACCAAATTTACCTTCCCCGACGAACTCATCGCCACTCTTTCGCTCGGAGAAGTGTCGTATCAAACGACTCTCTTCTTCGATGGATCTAAGTGCCAGCGCGGCGGAGGAGCCGGCATTGTTCTCATCCCTCTTGACGCTGAACCTATGCCTCTTTCATTCCGGCTTGATTTCCCTGCACTAATAATACAGCGGAATACGAGGCCCTTGTTCTAGGTCTCCAAGTTGCGTTACACTTAGGTATCAAATCTATCAACATTTTTGGCGACTCTCAATTGGTAGTCAATCAAGTTATGGGCATCTACCAATGTAAAAACGAGGAACTTCAGAAGTACAAACACCACGTGGAGTCACTTCTAGCCTTATTTACTCACTATTCTATCCAAACCATTCCCCGCTCCACTAACAAATTTGCGGATACTATGGCTTGCTTAGCCTCGCAGATTCCCGCCGCACCAACTGACTCTGAATTATTCGTTGTGGTTCAGCAAATTTTTGCACCATCCTATTCAACCCCGGTAGTTTGCATGATAAATACTGTGTCTACTAATTCGCAGGATACCTGGTACCACCAATTTCACGACTACCTTACAATCTCTTTCCTCCCACCTGATCTTACTAGTAACGGCAAACGTGCTTCTCTTAAAAGTGTTTCGCGTTATGTTGTCATGGGAGGACTCCTCTATAAACGTGGCTTTGATGGCATCCTCCTTCGTTGTCTAACCGGCGCAGAAGTCACCTATACCATCCAGCAAGTACACGATGGGATTTGTGGTGGACATTTTAGTGGCCTTGCCGTGGCTAAACGAATCCTTCGCCTTGGTTATTATTGGCCTACTCTCAATAACGACTGCTACGAATATGTTAAGCGTTGTGTCATGTGTCAACAACATGCCAATCTTCAACATACTCCTAGCCACCCGCTACAGGTCGCACGAGATCTTTAGCCTTTCTCACAATGGGGTTTAGACGTTATTGGTGAGATTCACCCGACCTCTTCACAACGTCACCGTTGGATAATCACAGCGACCGAATATTACACAAAATGGGTGGAGGCCGTTCCACTCATTTCAATCAAAAAGAAAAAATTGTCGAATTCATTAACCATCACATTATCTGTCGTTTTGGTATTCCTCATCGCCTAATAACAGATAATGGTAAATCTTTCAAAAATAAGTTGTTACAAGACCTTTGTGACAACTTTGGTATCAAACTTAGCTTCTCATCGCCTTACTATCTGCAGGCCAATGGTCAGGCTGAATCTTCTAATAAAACTCTAACCAAAATCCTCATGAAAGTCGTCAATGAATCTGGAAGAAATTGGCACGATCACATTCCCTTTGCCCTTGGGCTTATCGTACTAGCATTCGTACCTCCACTAATGCCACACCTTTTTCATTGGTATATGGCACCGAGGCTGTTTTGCCTCTCGAAATACAAATACCCTCCCTTAGAATATCTCTTCAGGATATTCTCACCAACGATGATTTCCGCCAAGAGCGGTTAGCCCAATTAGAGCTTCTTGACGAACGACGTCTTACAGCTCTCGATCACCTCCAAATCTATCAAAAACGCATCAAGCGTGCTTATGATAAGCGACTTCATGAGCGTGCCTTTAAGGTTGGTGATCTTGTCCTCAAAGAGAATCAACATGTAACCAAACTAGAAAAGAGCAAACGTGGAAAATTTGCTCCCAATTGGATTGGGCCTTATATAATCACTCACACCTATGGATCAGGGCACTTATCGTTTAGCTTCGCTTAATGGTAAACTGAGCCTGAACCCTTAATGCCTTGCATCTTCGACCATTCTACTGTTGAATCTAGTGTTATATCACTCCTTATCTACCTACTGCTCGTCCCTTGAGCTCATTTACCGCTACATACACTTTATTTTCTATATTTCTGAATAAAATCAAAATCACTTCGCACCTCCCCTTGATAATGCCTTCCCCTTTTTTAGTCTAGTCCATGACTTTAAAGTATTAAAATAAGCCGTATTCTTATGGGATTTTCTTGAGTCAAACTTCCTACTCAACTAGATGCTTCACGCCAAAAGAACATCTAGTCATCTAAAATTAAATATAGACTGCTCCCTCGAAGGACAGCTATATGCCAAACTATTGCTGCTACTATAATAGACTGCTCCCCTGAAGGACAGCTATGCACTAAAATCATCTCTGCTACTATAAATAGACTGCTCCCCCGAAGGACAGCTATACACATTCAGCCTTTATCAGAAGCTTCTCGCATTGATCAGCTTCGTGAAGACCTCAAGAATAATACAATCAATATCCCTTATAGACTTCCCGCATCGATCAGTCTACATTCAATAAAATACAAGCCTCCTTCAAAAGAACTTTTGGGTCATGGACTTGTCTATTTAGGGTAGGTTCTCTTTCGTTATAACAAGTTCTTTGTACCTCAGCTATATCATCCACATCACCTCACCATTTGTTTCAACTCAAGGGACGTAACGTACACCTGATATATTGTGATCATACAACTCTTTTCAACTATGGACTTCTCGTCTATGCACGGCACTTAGGGCTTCAGGCTCATTCTACGTTGTGTGGTTTGTTTAGCTCTTTTCGCCTACGGAGCACTCTTTCCGCTTTGCCTCGCATCTAAGATTGTGTTTTGATCTTAATCAGGACATTATTCCCTCCTACTTGGGTATGCTCACCTTTGCTTTACCTATACCTACACCAACAACATTATCCTACCTACACACCACAACATTATCCTACCAGCACCAACAACATTACCCTACCAACAATCAAATTTTTTACCAAACGACCATTGCCTAACCGTACCAAATTGCCGGGAATTCACCTCTCCCTGTCCCCTCTAAGGTCGATAGGTTTATCCAAACAAGGTTGAAGTGATTCCGGTATCCAAGGCATAGGATATTGTCAGGAAACACAACATAGGTTTTTGCATTAGCTGAATGGGATTAAATTTAAAGACACAAAGTTCCGTAAATAACCTTCTTCAGATTTGTTAATCAAGGACACAAAGTTCCTTCTTGGTTGTACAAGATCACTGTACTTGCAAAACTGAACAGTATGCAATCAGAGAGACTAAACGAGTTAGGAACAAAATGATCTTCACAATATTAAAGGAAAACACAGAGACAACAAGAATCAGATAGACAAAGAACGGAAAGCCCTTTTGTATTGATTTCTTTAAGATCTATTTACACTTTCAACAAATATCCAAGTTCTTCCTCCTTGTAAAATGGCGTGGAAAGGCCAATATATAGATTACAAGTCAGTTACTCTTCGTAACCGTTTCTTTTAACTAAAGAATAGTTAAGTACCGCCAATTGCAATACCTTAACTAATTACAAAGAATACGAAAAGAAAGGAAAGAAGAGGAGAAAGAAAGGAGAAGGAGACAGGTGGCCGGCTACTGGGAGGGACCCACTGTCTTCAGAATCCGCTGCCTGATTTCTTCAATGACTCAGCTATATCTCTGCCACGAGGGACTGACGTGTTGGTTGCAGACTGAGTCCAAAATCCCAGACATTTCTCCATCTCTTTATCAAACTCGACGTGAGTATGATATCTTTGTTTGCTTCTTCAATGGCAGACTGAGAGAACAAATTTCCTTTATCTTGTCCTTAGAGATGGAGTCTTCCTTGAAAAGATTATCTTTAAAAAAGCTCTGAACTGAGCTTTGATTTCTTGCAAGGACAAGGGAATGCCAGAGTTTTCATCCTGAAGATGACAATGCATATCTTTGAACGCAGCAGCTGCTAGTGTCTTGAAAGCCTCTCCCTTCTGCCAGCTATTCTTCATTTCTCCCACAGCTTCCTCCAGGACTTTGATTTTCCACTCCACACTGTAGACCCAAGATTTTGACAGATTGTCCTTAGCATCATCGAAAATCTTGTTCGCCAGTAAGATGTTCTCATCTGTCTGGCCCATGAGGCGAAGGTCTACAATGTAACTACTCCAAAGCTTAAGCTCTTTATCCATTACCCCAATAGTAGAGGACAGCTTCTGTTGCAAATTATCTACCTTTCCATGTAGCTTAAAAGCTTCATCGATGAAGTTTAGTCCGGCAACAAGCATGTCATCTACCATGGCTTCGATAGCTCTGCCATAGACAAAATACTTGTGCATATCTTTAATACTTTGCACTTCATCTTGGCTTAGAATTATAGGAGGTGGTAGAGCAGTCAAGGGGGTAGGGTCCAAAACTTTGTCCTTAGACAAAAGTGACTTGATAAAACTCGTGAGAACTTGGGCTTGTTCTTCTAGCTGCTCAATAGTCTGCTGCCCTTTCTCTACCCTTCCAATGACCCTTTTGACTATTTCCTAGAGGTTATGAATCTCACCTTCAGGAGTAGACTCTCCCATAGGGATCCTTGAAAGCTCCAAGTCAGATGTCAGCAAGTCTGATTCTGATTTGTCTACTGTGGGCTTAGCAATCTCCAGTCATTGCTGACCTTGAGTATCTGACACAATCCTGGAAGTAGTTCTGGCTTTCTTGGTACGAGAAGGAGTGGTGCCCAACAAGGCTGCTACAACATCAAAATTTGGTCCCAAGCTTTGAGAGGAGGATTTCCCTCTTCCTTTTGTCAACCAAAGGTTGCACCCAAGCAAAAGAGGAAGAAGAATCTGTAGGAGAAGCAAGGGGACCAAGAGACAGGGAGCTCATGACACTCAAGGTCTGTGCGGCTGCTGACTCAAGCTGAGATGTGGGTAGAACACTAGAGGTAATGGCGGTAGAAGAATCATTTAGTACCTGGAAGTTCAGTGCTCTGGACCTCCTTATCTGCTGGATTTTCAGGAACACTTGCAGGAGTTGGCATCTCACTTTCTTCACTTTCACTGAGAACAATGATGTTTTCTGGCCCGATAGGCAACTCTGCCTGTTTTCTTAGAGGGTCATTCTCTGTGGGCTCTTTCTTTACCTCTTTGAGTTTCTTCTTTGTATACCCGGGTAGATGGAGAAGGAGTAGATTCCACAGGTCCCTGAGCTGTTGAGGCAGAAGGGGTTTTCACTGGTGTTCCAGACTCTGGAACTGATGCCTCCCTTATGGGTGTTGAGTCATCCTTGGAGCTAGATTCTCCTGAGTGCCTCTTGAATTCCCGGATCTTCTAACTGAACCAGACCCTAGTTCTGATCAAGACTGGAGCAAGAATCTCAGCCAGATCATCTCTCTCTTTCCTGTTCCAGTCCAGGTCCTCCAGAGGAGTGTGCTTAATCACATTTTTAGACTCATACGATTATAGTTCAGAATTGTCATCCTGGAGGCCTTCAAGAACTTGGTACAGAATGAGTTCTTGGATCAGTTGCAGGGAGAACCTGCCACAATGCCTTCTTCTAGCTTCAAAATCATCTGCACAGTCATCCCAGTAGTCTTCTGTGTCTGCCCTATGATGATAGATTATCTTGAGGTTCTGCTCGATAAATCTCTTCAAGTCAAAGCAAGTTCTTGGCTTGAAAAAATGAACAGTGATAGGGACCAGGGCTCTTTCTATGTTCTAAGCATCTAGAGCTGTTTTGCATGTATAGTTTCCTAGAGAGATGGGAAAGTGCAGGCCAGAAATCTTCTTGTCTCTGCAAGTTTTGTGCAACTTGTCTAGTTGCCTGCATACTTCAATCAGGGCCATTTTGTCATTGTAGAACATGGGAAGCCGCAGAGGAGTGCTCTCATAACCAGCGAGCCTGATATAAGAAAATTTCTTGAACTGAATAAAATAGGCTCCATATTGTGATATCAGGTTCATGGCTTCATCTGAAAACCTTCTAGCAGTGTCACCTTCGAGCAATCTGACCACGTGCATGGTGAAAGCATCATTGACCCTTCTGAAATTCTGATTGCTGGTCTCTAGGGTGAACTGCGGGCAGTAGGCATACACTGGATCATCTTTGTGTGTATCTATGTAGGAGAAGCCAAACCACTGCCTCAATGTTGCGAGGGTATACATCAGATACGAAGTCATGAAGAACTTCTTTGACTGCTAAATGTTAGATAACTACTCAGCCAAATTCATACTGATGATCTCTGCCCAGTTGATATTTTGTGTTCCCTCGCACACCATGCTAATGAGCGGGCACATCCAGAAATGAAATTCATTGGTGGAGGGAAAACCCATAACCCGAGCCAGCAGTATTATGAAGTCTGACAGTTCTTCTTTGAAATCAGCCTGGAAGAGGGTTTTGGTCAGATGAGAAGGACCTTTCTTAGGGTTCTTCAACCAAGACCTCGCCACTCGAGCTTTATATTTATCACTGTCTTGGTCGAACATGGCCTGTGCTTGATCCCGAGAGACGACTATAGCATTGTCCATCTCCGGAATCCTCAGAGCAGCTCCAATGGCGGCAGCGTCCAACTTGGCAATGAGTGTCCCCGAAATAAGAGATAAAATATGCGGAATAATCTCTTACAGAATCGCAACAGTAGAAAATAATATGCAGAAAATATTACAGATCTCGCATAAAAGTGCAGAATAAACAACACAACACAGAGAGACAATATTTAACGTGGAATCACTCCAGTTTGGGCTACGTCCACCAAGCTAATCACTTGCTCAGATTTTATTACAAGCCTTCACTCTCTGCAATATAATACCCAGATCCGTTTGGAGCTATGCTCAACAAACTCTGACCAGAATTCAAACCCGAATTCAAAATGAGGATCTGTAATACACTTTCTCCGATATATGCTATCATATGTATAAGACTCATAGTAAATAGACAACTGCTTAAGCAGTCCTGATACAAAACCGTGGGTATCAAAACCAAGGGAAAAAACCGTGGGTATCAAAACATATGGGCAAAAGATTCGAAAAACCATGGGCCCAAAAACTAGCCTCATGGAATGGTTACCCATTACCCATGGGTTAATGAACCACCCATGAAAATTTGCTTCGGGGGACTTCGCCCCCGAACCCCCTTTCATCGGGGGGGCTTCAACCCCCCGAACCCCCCTGACCCGCTCACCGGCGAGCGGGACCGCCGTAAAAATACCCGAGTGTAACACATGGAAGGTGTACCAAACTCTAACATGAAAATAGGCTCCACAAACATAACAATGAGCTCCCCGTGTACGTTTGTCAATTCGCTCGTAGCGGGGTCGAAGTGAGCTCCGCATGAAAGTACAGTATCAACACACTGCACTGAGATAGGGAATCCTCCAGCGAAAGCTAAACCGCTATCATTAATCATGTGTGCCATTGGCGTAGGGTTTGCATCTGTCATTCTTGACCAAAAATCACCGAAGTCGAGATGACGAGCTTCACTATCTCCGATATTGCTAACGGCAGACTCAAGTGGAGAAATTTGCTCCTGTCCCTGAAACTTGATCTTCATATTGATAGATTCGGAGCTGCGACCTAGAATTTGGAAGGAATTTGCAAAGGGAGAGGGATATTGCGCAGGTTTTCAAATTGCATTTGGCTCGAGCAAAAGATAGCATGGAAGTAATGCGAAAAATGCAAAGGAGAATGCTCGTTATAGTACGCCATTTGAGGAGCGGAATGAATTTAATGGCCGACATTGAATACAGCGGGCACCAATTTGAAAAAGCATCATATTCGGAATGATTTGGGAGAAGCTAAGTGTGAATGACACTTGGTACGCTTGGGACAGGTGAGACGCGAATGCGTGAAACACGCGGCTCGGTCGGTTCGGGTGAAACAGGGAGAAGACGCACAAATGCATTTGGAACAAATGGGACGAAAATGTGCAAAGGACGCGGTTCGGGCAAATCGGCCGAAATTGGAACAGTTTGCATTTTTTGATTTGGGACAAAGAGCTCTGAAGTACGCGACTCGGGAGTTTCGTCCGAAAATGGGAAAGCTCGTACTTTTAACTTTGGCTCATTTGGGATAGGAAAGTGCGAAGTACGCGGGGAGGATGATTCAGCTGAAAATGGAACAGCACGCACAATAACGTGTAGGGATACTTGGGACAAAACCTTCCGACGGGCCCGAAAATGAGGACAATTTCGGGGACTTCGGTCGATCGGGGAACAGAATACAGTTTCGTACTTGGGACAGATGGGACAGAAAAGTTCCGACAGGCCCAAAAATCACACAAAATGACCCAAAACGCAGAATTCTTTCAGCTTCACGACTTAGGCACCTCAGAGAAGAACTCTTCATGACTCAAAATTTTGAAAATTTTACTCTTATCAGAGCGAGGAATTTTGAGTGGACAACAGCTGGCTCCTTCTGGGGATGACTTGGATGTAAATTCATAGAATGAGACAAGGCAAGAACTTAGAGAACTCGGTGAAGCAGACCAGTGCCTTATCCATTGGGCAAACGGAGTCAAAAAACAAACCAACACAGAGGGCAACACACACCACAACAGAAGGGGAAACACACCGAAAGCAGAGAAAAGCAAAAACACTGTACATAATATACAAAGGGACTCCCTAGCCACCTAGGACTTGAATAACTTCAAATACTGCCCACTATAAGGAAGTGGGAGGGGAGAAACCATCCATGTAATCAAGATAGAAAGAGTCCTTACCAGCAAAGTGTCTTATCTTGAATGGTCCAAGCCACAGAGAATCAAATTTTCCATGGCTGCCACGAGGTTCATGTCTTTTGTCCCATAACAGCACGGTATCACCAACTTGGAACTCTCTGGACCTAGTTTTCTTATCGAACAGAACCTTCACCTTCTACTGGTGAGTAGATATTCTGTCAGCAACCTCCAATCTATTCTCATTCAGTTTGTGCAGGTACATGATTCTTTTGTCCAGAGCATCACTAAAACTAGTGTCTTCAATGGCCTTCATCAGGTGCAAGGCTAGCAGTTCCACTATTACTAGGTAATTGGGCCTCTACTCCATACACTACTTGAAAGGGGGACATTCCAATGGCTCTTTTAGGTGTGATCCTGTCTGCCCAAAGAGCATCATAAAGCTTCTTATGCCAGTTTCGCTGAGACTCATTGACCAACTTCCTTATGATAGTCACCATATTTTTGTTGGTGGATTCTGCTTGTCCATTCCCCTGGGGATAATAATCTGAAGAATGAGCCAGAGAGATGCCATACTCGTAGCAGAAATCCATGATCTCAGTTGAGGATAAGTTTGAAGCATTATCTGTTATAATCTTGTTAGGTACACCATACCTTACCAAGATGTTCTCCTTGATGAAGTTTCACACTACTTCAGAAGTAGTGCTCTTGACTTGGATAGCTTCCACCCATTTGGTGAAGTAGTCAGTAGCAGTTAGCACATGAGTGTGCCCAGCACTAGAAGCAGGGTTGAGTGTACCAATGAAGTCTAGGCCCCACTGTTGAAATGGTTCCTCAATCACAACTGGCTTGAGAGGCAAAGCAGGCCAGTTTGGGTCTTCCTACAAAAGTTTGACAGGCCTCACATTTATCCACCCATTTGGATGCATCTCTGAACAAAGGAAGGCCAGTAATATCCTCCCCGGAGTATCTTGTGAGCTGTGACTATTGATGAATAGTTCCCTCCACATTCCTGATCATGGAAAGCTGAGAGCAACTTTCTCTATTGTTTCCTTATCCACACACTTCAGGAATCTTCCATCTAAGCCACGCTTGAACAAGGCATTTTCCCATAGTACATATTGTGCTGATCTTAATTTAATAGTCCTCTTTTCCTTGGCAGTTAAATGAGATGGGCATTCCCCATAGGTGAGAAAATGGGCGATGTCAGCATACCATTCATCAACTGAACTAAGGAATAGAATAGTAGGAATGTCAGCTTTCTCCTCCAGCAACTCATGTTTGGCTCCTTCAGCAATGAGCTCACAAAGACCTTTGCCACAAACCAGCTTGGTCGGTTTGATATCAATGTCATACTCCTGGACTTTAGCCACCCAGTTTCCTCTCTTAGACCCAAATTATTGTTATGTAAGAATTGACTTAACAGTCGTATCTGGAACCAGCACCATAGAGTGAGAGTTGAGTATATAGAAATGAAACTGCTTGACAACTTTGACTACTGCAAAAGCATGCTTCTCCATCATGGTGTACTTCAGCTCATGATTCTTCAGGATATAGCTCATGAAGGAAATTGGTAGCTCATGTCCATCAGAGTCTTCTTGGGTTAAGACAGCAGCCAGGGTATTATCTGTAGCATAGCAATAGATGATGAAATCTTTGCTGAAGTCAGGACAGGCCAAAACTGGAGTTTTAGCAATGGCTTTCTTGATACCCTCAAAGGATTCCTTTCCTTCAGAAGACCAACCAAATGCTTGCTTCCCTTTCATCATCTGAGAGAGATGTTCAAAGTTAATTCAGCAAAATCAGGGATGAATCTTCTTAAAAATTGATCTTACCGAAAAAGGAATGCACGCCTTTTTTATTGGTTGGGAGAGGAATTTGCTGGATGGCTTGAACTCGTTCAGGATCAATCTTGATACCGTCCTTGGAGACAATGTGCCCTAATAGTTTTCCTTCCGTAACACAGAAGACAGATTTTTTAGGATTTAAAGAAATCCCATGCTCTCGGCATCTTTGCAGAACTGTTTCCAGGTGGTCGAAGTGATCTGCTCTTTGTCTTTGAAAACACTGTCAGGTCATCAAGGTATATGACGATACATTTCCCTTTCAAGCTTCCAAAATCCAATCCATAGCTCTCTGGAAAGTGGCACCAGCATTAATCAGCCCAAAAGGCATTCTCTTGTAGGCGAAGGTACCCCAAGGAGTGGTGAAGGCTGTCTTGTGTTGATCTGCAGTATCAACCTCTACCTGATTGTATCCCGAGAATCCATCAAGCATAGATAACATTTCAGATCCTGTTACTGCTTGCAATATTTGATCCATCATAGGCAGAGGGTAGTTATCTTTCAGAGAAGCCTGATTCAGGTTCCTGAAATCAACACAGATGCGGATCTCACCATTCTTCTTCCTAACAGGCACAATGTTTGCAATCCATGTTGAATGGTGAATGGGGAAAAATGATTTTAGCCTTCAACAATTTCTGAATCATTCCCTGAAAGATGGTGTCAGCTATTTGGATGTGTACTGCCTTTGCTTCTGATTGAAAGGCTTGATTCCTGGTTTGAGGGAATAGAGTGCTGCATTTCCTTTGGCTGAAGGCTTTTAGATCTTCATAAGAATATGCAAGAACATCCTTATACTTTCCTTAGAAGATCAACTTGCTTTTCTCCTCTCTTCTGTTGTGCAACATTCCCAATATTTACCAGCCCTCGGGTCATCAGAACTCCCAATATTAATCTTATCATACTCAGCTGATTGCTGAGGTCCGGTAGAAGCTTAGATCTCACGGTATCTGTCGTGTTTATCAAACAACTCCTCCAAACTCACCAAACCTTTGGGAATCTTGTTCCTTTGAGATTGATGCACCCTTCTTGATCAGTTTCTTCTCCGTGGGTGACAGCTCTGGTCAGAGGACCACACTCTCACTAGGCAGGTTGTCACTCTCCCTCAAAATATAGTTGCTCGAAATTCCCCTTGAGTTCCAGGAAGGAAAGCAGATGCTGGTCATCGTTGAAAACTTGCCAGTTATGGTATTGTTAGGGACACTAGGCCGATGGACCATTTCAATAGTGAACTTATCCTGAGAGAATTCAGGATGGGGAATCAGTAGTGACCCCGAGACAGCCAGTGAATCAGCCCTGCTGTTCTTTTCTCTAGGTATTGCTTCATAGAGACAGCCATCAAAGGAATTCAATTGAAATCCCAAACCTGATTCCAGATAATGTCTTCATGGCCTTCCGAGTTCTTTACCTGAAAAAGGCTTCTCTGACTTGCTTGCACATACAACTCTAGCATCACCCCACTGAGCTAGGAGATTTTTTACAACCGGGTTCTTTGGCCTACTTGGGCAAAGTCCAGAAGGAGAGCCTCATACTCTGCCGTGTTGTTGGTGTTCTCGGAACTACAACTTAAATGAAAAAGGGTGGCAGGGCCAGCCGTCAGGTGATACTAGCAAGACGCCAGCTCCAGAACCAGTCGAGGAACAACTTCCATCAAATTCTAAAGTCCACAGACGCACGTTATGGATCCATTTGGTAGTACTTTGGAGGGTTTGGATTTCATCATCAGGGGATAAAATCATGTAATACCATGGCCCCTGTCCTCATAGAGTATTTGTGCCTTAGGATCATCAGTCTTCTCCACAATATACTCGGACTGCTTCTCAGGTAGTAACTTCTTCATTTGTCCATGGACAGGTATGAGTGCGTGTGACCAATCCATTTGAATCTCTCCACCCACATCTTTACAGAAGTTCCTACTTAGCAACATTCCATAGGAAGGAGGAATGTCTGCTACTAGGATGGTAGCCAAGACCTTCTTCTCAGGTAAAGCAACAAAAGCCACTTGTGCATCTTTAATCCTTCCAACTGAAGGTACTTCCTTACTTTCCATGGAGTAGCAAGATCCATAAGTGCGAGTAAGGGTCAAGCCTAAAGCATGAGCTACCTTAGCAGGGCATCACATTATCTGAGGCTCCGGAATCTATGACACAGTTACTGAGCCTATTGCCAGCTATAAGGAGTGTTACATAAAAAGGCTTGATTTTGTCTCCAGGTGAGGTGACAGCAGCTACCAGGCTAGGTTGTGGTGCAGAAGGAGGTGTGGGCAAAAGGCCTTTAGAGGTGGTCTTGGAATGGGAATTTACAAATTGGATCATCTTGGCAAAATCTTTAGGGTGGGTTTGGTAGTATTCAGCTTCTGAAATTTGAACTTTAGTCCTTTTAAGATGATCAACAATATCAAAGGATCCAGAGGTGGATGGGCCATCATCATTTGAAATTCTAGGCTTATCAACTTTGGGAGAAAAAGAAGAAGAAGAAGCAACTTTGGGAGTAGGATTGACAGTACTTACCTTTGGTGCAGATGAGGTAGGGATAGGAGATCCTCTTCTGGCAATTACAGGGATAGTTGCTGGTTGCTCCTTAGATTTCTTCGTAGGCTGTGTTACTTTCTCCTTCTACCTCGTCTGTTCTCAAGTCATGACAGCAAATGATTCACTGTTCATATCTGCTACCACTTCATCATAGTCATCTCCATCATCAATGCCTTCAGTGGTAAAGAAATTGACTCGAGATCCTTCGAGTTCTTCTGCCTCATCATCGAATTCCTCCAGGAACTCCTCACAAGCTTCATTATCATCTTCTAGCTGTTCAACCTCACAAGTTGCATTCACTGGAACTTTGACAGGAGGTCCTTCAAGTGCCAGTCTTGTGTGGGGAGCTGGCAAACGGTTTCTGGGTTGAAAATTTCTTCTCGGAACGTCTGCATATGGTGCATGCTGGGCTAATTGTTTCTTTATAGCCACTAGATCATTTGCAAGTTTCTGGACTAATGGATCAGTATTGGGTCCAGAGGTGGAAGAGGAAGTAGCAGTAGATTTAGATTTAGGAGGATCTCTTCTCAACTTCCCTGACATGATCAGGTCATCCTCAACACTAACAGCTAGTTCTTGATCTAGAATTAACGTTCCGAGATTAGCCCTTCTTAGAGCATAACTAACTTTAGGCGTTTGGGCATTCAAAAAGAAACATTTCTGAATTTGATCAACCGGTCAAGTATTTACAGGAATTTTGTTGATCAATCTGTTGAACCGAGCCACAAATTCTCTCATAGGTTCTGATGGATCTTTCTTTATCTGAGAAATCTGGGCAAGCAGGGCATGCACATCTTCTGCCGGCTTGAAACAGCTTTCAAATTGAGTTCTCATTATATTCCAGTCGGTGATGGCACCAGCCGGAAGGTGATAGAACCAGTCAGTAGCATTATCCTGTAACGTCTCAATGAACAGTCTTACTGAGACGTCTTCATGTTCAACCCCCAAGACTCCACAGGCAACTATGAATGCTGCAATATGTTCATCAGGGTGAATTTTGCCATCTCCTTTAAATTTTGGGAAGTTCTTTCGGTTACCTCTAGGTAACTCATGCAAAGGCTGCGCAAGAGCCAGGGGCCCGACACATTGACCCCATGGTAATTGTGCCATTCTTGGAAATACGGCTTGGAGGGGAACTGTAACACCGGCAAGGATCAAAGCTCGTAGATTAGGACTAGCAGGCTCTAAAGGAATACCACCCGCAGGTCTTCTATCTTGGACAGGTGGAGTAATCGTTGAACGAGTTCTTTTATTGGAAGGGAAAGGAAAACCCTGTTGCTCCAAAAGCTGAAACTGAGAATCTTCGATACCAAGGGCCCTTCTCCCTCTAGTGAAACGTGGAGTCACCAGATCAAAGGATGATCGAAAAATTGCAGTACTGGAATGCGATTTTCCCCAGCAGAGCTGGAATGCAAATTTCCTCCCCAGCGGAGTCGCCAAAAACTGTTGGTCGTCAAATAGGAATTTTTAGAAGAACAACAGTCAGGGGACAAGAAGTCCCTCCTCTTTAATGGGAGAGGTTCCCTTATTCTGAAACAAACTTATTTACAAAAGTACAGAACATTATTTTATGGTCGAACTTGGATATTACGAAAGTGTTCTTTTACAAGGATTATCAGTTACACAAGGGCTGAAGAAAGGGAATTAGAAGATGGGCAGAATAGCAACATTCGGAATTATAGATGGCAGAATAATTCTTCGTGTATGCGAAGCTTCAAAGGATTTAAGACAAGATCATTTGCGTTGGTTGAATGAGATTAAATTTAAGGACACAAAGTTCCATAAATAACCTTCTTCAGATTTGTTAATCAAGGACACAAAGTTCCTTCTTGGTTGTACAAGATCACTGTATTTGCAAAACTGAACAGTATGCAATCAGAGAGACTAAACGAGTTAGGAACAAAATGATCTTCACAATATTAAAGGAGAACACAGAGATAACAAGAATCAGATAGACAAAGAACGGAAAGCCCTTTTGTATTGATTTCTTTAAGATCTATTTACACTTTCAGCAAATATTCAAGTTCTTCCTCCTTAAAATGGCATGGAAAGGCCATTATATAGATTACAAATCCGTTACTCCTCGTAACCGTTTCTTTTAACTAAAGAATAGTTAAGGACCGCCAATTGCAATGCCTTAACTAATTACAAGGAATACAAAAAGAAAGGGAAGAAGAGAAAAGAAAGGAGAAGGAGACAGGTGTCCAGTTCTGAGAAGGACCCATTGTCTTCAGAAACCGCCGCTTGAGTTTTCCTCCACGTCTCAGCCACGTCTTTGCCACGAGGGACACACCAGACGTTTCATCTTGAAGATGTCAATGGATATCCTTGAAAACTGATGTAACCGACGTCTTGAAAGTTTCGTCCTTCGTAACTGCTTCTTGAAATTTGATCTTCAGATTGATAGCATCAGAGTTGCAACTTAAATTCATTTTTTGAAAAACAGCATATTCTGGTCGAGCGGGAAAAACTAAGTGTGAATGACACTTGGTACGCTTGGGACAGGTGAGACGTGAATGCGCGAAACACGCGGCTCGGCCGGTTCGGGCGAAACAGGGAGAAGACGCACAAATGTATTTGGGAAAAATGGGACAAAAAGTTCCGAAGTACGCGACTCGACCGGCTCGGCCGAAATAGGGAAAGCTCGCACTTTTTTAAATGGGGCAGTTGGGACAAAATTGCGTGAAGGACGCGGTCCGGGCGAACTGGCCGAAAATGGAACAGAAAGCAATTTGGAACTCGGGACAGTTGGGACAAAATCAGGTGAATCGGCTGAAAATGGAACAACAGGTCCGTTCTAACTTGGGACATTCGAGACGAAAAGTTCCGGAGTACGCGGTTCGGCCGGTTCGGGTGAAAATGGAACGACTCGCACTTTTTACTTGGGACATTCGGGACAGGAAAGTGCGAAGTACGCGGGAAGGATGATTCGACCCAAATGGAACAGTTTGCATTTTTGGCTTTGGGGCACTTGGGACAAAAACTTCCGACAGGCCCGAAAATGGGACAAATTCGGAGGTTTCGGCCGATCGGAGAACAGAAAACACTTTCGTACTTGGGACAGATGGGACAAAAAGTTCCGACAGGCCCGAAAATCACACAAAACGACCCAGAACACAGATTTTTTTGATTTCACGACTTAGGCACCTCAGAGAAAAACACTTAAGACTCAAAATCTTGAAATTTTACTCTTATCAGAGCGGGGAATTTTGAGTGGACAACACCCGTGATTGTCATAAAAAAGTAACAATATAAACTAAAAGCAGCAAATTAAAATTAACTATGTGAAGTATATTTATAGCATATATAACTTCTCTAAATTTTTTTGTATTTTTCTGATGAACTTTTTGAATGAAATTGAAAGAGTAACCTTTTAATACATGTAGAAATTAACAATTGATACTAATAACAGACTAAAACAAACAAAGTAACCGAGTGTGGCTACTTGTCTATGCAATTTTTAGATCTACTCTAAACAATGAAATAACTGATCTAATCTATTTGTAAGACTATCGATCCTACCTTAGAAGTGAGGAATGAATCATAGTTTCTCAGAAACTATCAATCCCCACAGCTTCCCCAGCAATATCGAAAGTAAAATTAACTGAAATGAAATGATTAGCTATTCTATTTGATATGCTTCTAACTAGAACTTTGAAAGCTAGAACCTGGATTCTACAGAACAGTGACGAACCAGATGGTGTGTGTGGCTTTGTCCCCTCAGTGTGATCTCCTCATTCCTTCATGCTCACGTGGATCCAGAAAAGCGTGTAATGCTAGCATCAATAGGAGTAGGTATTGGAATGAAGATAGCTTCAGGATACAGACTGAATACAATGCGAGTAGGAGAGGGATAGCGCAAGAGTACAAAGCTCGGCTTATGTAATTCCTAGATGGATTTATTATGAGTCATGCAGAATAAAACGTCCAGATCCTAAAACTATCTTGTTTGAAGAACAAAACCTGCAACTTTAATGGCTTCCTATTGATGAACAGACTATTTTACTCCAATGGATTGGATGAAATAACAACAACATTTACACAAGATGGATATGTGGCTTTCAAACAACGTAAAAATACTAACTAACCATGTAAATGAACTAAACTATGACTTCTAAGTAAAAAATAAAGACTGAACTACTTGAAATGAGAAATTGAGAGGTAAATTTCAGGGGCCATTTGTTTGAGCACAAGCCAACTATTTATAGCATTTGCATTCACCCAAGGTAAAAACCAAATTGAACTCTTAAACTATAAACAATGGCAAAACACTATTCCAGGGGACCAAAATCATTAATGCAATCTCAAGGCGGTGAAAAAAGTTGGTGAATCGTTGATTTTTATGTGAGTCACGTTAAAAGAGCATTCTAGAAAATGCGTAAAGGACCGCCACCCTGAGCAGGGTGGCGGTTACAGGACAGCTGCCCTTTTTACGGCGGCGATCACGAGACTGCCGCTTAGGTACGGCGGCGGTTTCATAACTGAATAGCAAAAGGCCAAGAAAAAAGGGGAAAAGAGAAAAAAAAAGCATGCAGGAACTAATCGGGGGATGCGGGATGTTAAGGCATGTTTAGAGGGCTTTTCCAGATCCCGAACGCCTTGCGAGGAGACCTGTATCATCATTGGGGCACGTGTTACGCTATTTCGGCGGTGCAGTACCCTCTAATTTTTGGTACATACATATTGCCCCCTTGAAGAAGCATTTTAGCCATGAAAAGGTGTAAAACGGTGGGTCCGAGTATGGCGGTCCTGAAATGGGAAGTTAGAAATTATACCTGATACGTCCGTGTGTCAAAATGACGCCATCAAAAATTCTCGCTACCTGTAAAATGAAAAGAGGAATCAAGTGCAGATAGACAAAATAGATCGGAAAATAAACACTAAAATAATGGGAAATGAGAACGTACCATTTGTGCGAGGATAAATACTTACCTTCGTAGATGCTCCAAACCTGCGAAACAGGACATTCAAAACAAGTCAGTTTGCTATATATGTAAAAGTGGGCCCATTTTCCTATTCATTTGCGCATGTTGATTTGGTTGGTTTTGAGCTCTGGGACCCACGGTGATGGTTTCTTGCGAGAGTAGAGTCAAAACGTTCGTGATGGGATAATGATCATGCCTCCATGAGCGGAGCATCGACCCGCGAGATCACAGGTTAGTTTTCCTCAATTTATCATTTTTCCCCCCTCAATTTTAAAATGCTAAAATCTTTGTTGTGGGGGGGTTACTTTTCAAAATGTTAGGTTCAAAAGGTCCATCTAGGGGGGGGCCTACTGGGTAGGCTTTGTTTTTAGCTAAAACGGTCCTTCTTTGGTGTTTTTAGGATTCTTTTAGGGTATAAACCCATGCGGGTTTTCGAGCCATGACTGCCACCCTATTCAAGGTGGTGGTTACAAGACTACCACCTTTAAGGTGTCTGTTACTGAACCGCCACCCTGCTCAGGGTGGCGGTTCTCCATAGAACACCAAAAGAACACTTGTCTGAATTTTTTTTTTGCATTTTTAGCATTTCTATGTGTTTTCATGATCTTTCCAGTATCATTTGGATGCTAACTTGCTCTGTTTTGTGTGTTTTTGGGTGTATGCAGGCGAGGGAGGAGTACATTCGGTGGAGCCGAGAGAGAGAGAGAGTGTGACTGGCTCCCAGCAGTACTACATGCACTTTCACAGGATGAGGAGGACACTCTTCAGAGGGCCGGGATACTACGTATCTCATGCATTCCACATGTTGCACCATCCAGTCACATTCTTTGTGACTTATTCTCCTATTGGGATGCTGATCGGAACACCTTCCGATTACCAGGGGTCCGCGGTGAGTGGACCATCACTTTGGAGGATGTTTATCATATTCTGGGGGTTTCGATCATTGGGAGACGTCTTACCCTTGAGACAGCAGGTTCACGGGCCCAAATAGCACAGTGGGCCACTTATATGGGAGATGCAGTTATCTCCACGGGTTCGAAGAAGGGGGTCAGAGTTCGGTCTATTCCTAGCTTGCCCATCCCCTTGATTCACCAGGCTATTATGGGGATCCTTGCCTCAAGACTGATTGGGGACAAGGGAGGAGACACACTGCTATATTGCTGGTCCCCCATCATTGCACAGATTGAGGGTCATGGCCAGATTTATGCCTGAGGAGCAGATATACTTGGGACTAGCTTCCATGATTGTACAAGGTAGTCCATTTGTAGGGGCGGTCCTTGAGCCACCCGAATCTGGTCATGAGTTGGGTTTATGAGCGCTTCATTGCTTATGGCAGAGGCGTAGAGGTGACAGATCCTGGAGCTGTGAGGGCAGCTAGATGGACATATATGTCAGTGCTTAGAGCACCTCATCATCCAGTTGCCTCTCTGACCACCGATGACATGGAGGCCACACCATATCAGACCATGGCAGGTATATGGGGCGAGGAGGCTCTTACTTTGATCTTCTGCTCTACCACAGGGCAGCTTATTGACAGAGTGGGGCGAGTGGAGATACATCCCTTTGACCGAGTTCCTCAGTAGTTTGGCCTACCTTACATGGGCATGCTTCCCCTAGTAGTGCCAGTATACAGATCAATTTCAGAGGCTAGAGGGGGTCCTAGAGGCCGGGGTTGGACAGTTGTTACCCCTGGCATTCCTATTACAGCGAAGTAGGTAGTACGTGCCCAAGGGAAAGCCGGTGCTCCTCAAGCACCCTTACTTCAGATTGCTGAGGGTCCTTCCCACAGCAGTGATGACCCCATCGACATAGACTCCAAGTTTGAGAAGTTCACAGGGGGAGAGACAGAGGAGGACATCAAGTCAAGGGGAGAGTATGATAGTGATCCTGAGTGGCATGATACTCAGGACATCATGCAAGCAGAGAGGGCAGAGCAGAGTGTAGAGAGGGTGAATCTGGTTGCAGAGAAGCCACTCTCCCAGGGCCATGGTGGGGAGGATGAGTCTGTTGTGGGATGTTACGTCGCTCCAGCCACGGGAGGAGCACCTCAGTCAGCAGCGGCATCTGTGGTAGGTGTGAACCCTAGAGATCCATCCTAGAGGCCCATTGATTTGACTAAGTTATCCTCCCTTTGCTTTGAGTTAGGATTTCTTTAATTACCATCTCTCCTTTTGTTTGCACTTGTGTTTTATCTCTTGTTTTGTTTCTAATTTTTTTTCTCCTTTATTTGTAGAGACCGCTGATGAGTGGTGGGACCTGATTTGCAGGGTATGCACCGATACCCTGATGATTCCCATGGAGAGGACCCGTGCAAAGCTATCTGTCGATGCCGGGAAACCCTCAGTAACTGGCAGACATACTGATGTCTTTTCCCCTATCTGGCATGTGGCTAGGATGGTATTGACTCTCCGTATGGAGTTAGTGGGGTATAGGATAACCGAGAGCCTGATGAGGAGTCATTCTCGTGGTGAGACTGCGGCTGCCCGTCAGGATCCTGAGCCCTCCGTGTACTCAGAGTGCCGACGTAGCTGGAGTCCTAGGTGTGGGCGTACACCTTCAGAGGGTTCTCATAGGGGTTGAGAAGCCACTTGGCTCCCCTAGATTTTTGCATGATATTTTTGTATATCTCGGGCTCTTTGAGCGTTTTGACCATGCTTAGTGCATGATGGCATTGTACAGGAATTTTGATCATTTATATATATATATATTCTTTTTGGATCAAACCTTTGGTATTTATGGCTTTGTTTCCATTTCTATTTCTTCATGTGAACTGTGATATTATGCTTATATGCTTTTTAGAATGTATGCAATGGAGAACAAATGATACAAATGTTTACTTTCCTTTGTATTTGATGATGATGATATATGATAATGTAGATACAATGTGATTTTGAATCTTAGTTTCTTAATTGATTTTGGATACTTCATGTTTGTTTTGGCAAAGTGGTGAAGACAAATTGGTATGATGAGTAGATAGACTTGCCCCTCTCCTAATTCCACATAACTAGTAAGATGTGAGGGCTCATCACCGAGAGTTAGAAAGGGCACAAGTTATGAAATGTGTTGAAATGGTAGTGATAAGAGATAGACAAAGCTTTAATGGAACCAAATTAGGATGCTACAAGCCTACTCCAGTCGAGTGACTTCGTAGTTTTGGGATGGCAACTTCCTTTACGGTTTATCTAGACTTAGATCACGTAGATGGCCACATGGTAGAAAAAATTTGGGTTTTTAGGATTTTTAATTCTCTTGGAATTTTGGACATCTGATTCATTTGTTTTTTACTCAAGACTTCAAGATTTGAATTGTTTGTCTATGACCTTTTACGTTTGTCTATCAAGAGGACCCCCTACACCTTGTCACATGCTACTAGTAAGAAGTATGGGCCTTATCACCATAGGCAAGATATAGGGGAGTAAGGGCATTTCCATCCTTTCCCAACCCTACGTCACTAGTAAGAGACGCAAGCTCATCACCGAAGGTTGGTGGGGCAAGGGAAATGTGGAAATTTATAATTTTTCTGTTTGATTCTATATTTGACTTGTTTACTTGAGAAAATATGTCAGTATGGCTTATTTCCAAAGGAGATATACATACGAGATAGATGTGACACGATGAAGCTTCTAGAACAGACCATAGGCAAGACACCTATCCTAAGAAGAAACCAAAAGTGAGAACAAGCATGCAGATCTTGGTATGGTTACCAGTAAGACTTTGTCATTTCTAACTTTATTTGATGAAATGATTCCGAAATAGCTGATGATATCATGGAAATCAAGAGGTATGATTAGAATGTTTATGCCAATATAATCAAAAGTTTGTAATGAATTGCTTTAAGAATAAATTCCTTGATCACAAGATTTTTACGAGATAAATAGACAAAATGAACCTGACTATATGAAGATGCAATGTAGATATAATTATATAAATGATGCTAGGTGCTTACGCGTAGAATCGTTTAAGTGCAGGGAATTGACTGTTTTCACCAAATTCCTCACCTTCTAGCGTACATAAGAGGGTATTGCACCATTTCCATAGTCTTTGTGACTCGGTATGGGCCCAAACATTTGGGCCGGAACTTCCTTCCTTCGCCGGTCTTTTTGTCGATCCGGTTGTCTAGCCTTAGAACTAGATCACCTTCATATATGTCATGTTTATAGACCTTCTTGTTATACTGCCGGCACATCTGGTCAACATAGAATTTGTGTCGCTGTTCATCATCTAACCTAGCTTCATCTAGGCTTTCTAGTTGGGGAGAGCGTGCTTCCTAAATCATCTTCATTAGAATCCTTGTATGAGATACGGAGGACGGCGTATTTCAACCTAAAGTGGGAGAATGCTTCTACACCGAATTACCAGCAGAAAGGAGTGGCACCTGTTGATGTTTTTAGAAGAGATCACTAAGTAGTTAGAAGTTTCTCCCCAAATAGAGTATGAGGCCAACCAATACTGGAGAGATTTTCTAACCTCCTAATCCTATCTTTGAGGATGTTTATTAATTCTTGTTTGAAGCATTTCAATTTTTTTTAAATTAAATATGACTTGGCTTTTGTTGTGATTATCCAGCTTAACTTTTTCTAGAAAAGTGAGTTGACACCCATCAACGGAAGCCTTTTGTGTTCATGGGATTTATCCTTTTCATAATTTAAACTTGCCATATTATTTCTAACAAAATTCAGATCACTTGCCAAGTTGTTATTTGTGCTTGCTGAGTGCATGTTTTCTCATTCTCTGGAGAAGAGTCTCTTTTCACCATTTGGATTTGTACATCTTGATGTTGTCTACGCAAGTATTGTTTAAACCATATTATTTTATGAGTTTTAGTGGTTTGTTTCAACTCATAACAGATTGAATCCTAAAATCTACTATACTTTTTGGCATGGCCAGTGGGGCCTTGGTCCCTTTCTTTATCAAGTTATGCATTTCTTGTAGTAGAATCCATTTCTTTTTCATTTGTACGTGTGATATTAACTAACTTTTCAGCTTAGAGTTTCTCTAGCAGGTTCCCAAAAACACGTAAATAATTAAAAAGGAGATTTTGGAAGCAAAGGTAATTATTTTCTTTCCTCCCTTCAGTCTTTTTCAGCATCTATCATGTGTGTTTTTTTTATCCTCATCTAAATCAATTTTTCAACCTTTTAGGTCTTAAAAATAACTTGCATTCTCAGAAACTCATCTAGTTTTAGTAGGGGTTAAACCATGGATTCATTACATCCCTCCTCACACAACAACCAAATCAAATGCATTAATCGAATTGGCATTTTAAAACAATCCCTTCCAGGTCTACCTACTTGGATTTTCATCACTAAGGGGCAGCCAATTCGGTGTTATGACCGAGTATAAATAATGGTGGGCGTTAATTGGCTAAGTACCTGACTGGACCCTTATCATTACGGGACCATGAAGTAAGGGGGTAGGCCCCAAATATGACATCTTACCGGAACCAACATAGATTTGGGCCTCTCGTACCTTCAGGTATATCGAGGAACTCCAACCTTAACATACCTGAAACAACCTTAACAAGCCTAATTTTAGTACTCTTACAAGATCTTTCCTTTTCACATACTTTTTAATTAAAAAGATAATAAAAAAACCTCTTACTGAATGTGGAGTCATTTCCTTCTTAAATAACTATCTTATTTTTATTATCTGGTTTTGTCTTATAGTTTTGAACATATAATAGTCTCTATCCAGAATTTTCACAGACAAGTCAGACCCATTACAAAATATCTAGAATCAATAACCCAAGAGCCCCTACGCTTCTCCCATAATTCACTCACAACTGTCAGAAATTCCCAATCCACCATTCCATATTACTTTGATAGGTGGTTGCCCTATATTTTAGGAACTCTTAAACACCAATCATGTCACCCTTAGAAACTAACTTGCTTCATGCGGAATTCGTCTTCCCCGTTATAGTTCAGAACCCCAACCACTTAATACTATTGTCACTTATGATCACTCCCAGCTCATTGAACCCTCTTATCATTTGTTATCAAATACATCATTTCTTATCCTACCCCTAACCATATGAAAAACATTGACACCTATCTCATCAACTCTCATAGCTAGCTTTGAACTCAACACTATCTCATCACAAAACGTGGTCAATCAATTAAGGACCCTTACCATCTGTATCCTATCCGCCAATCCTCAAGGTGTCCAAACTCATACTATTACTTCATCACCTACAGTTAGTCAAACCAACTTTCTAGTTCTTTTTCCTCCCTTGATTAGCTCTATCTATATGCTTCACTATACAATTGCATGGGCCACATCTCAACCCGCTCTAATAAGAGTAAAATTTTCAAAAATTTTGAGTTTAAAGAGTTTCTTCTCTGAAGTGCCTAAGTCGTGATGAAAAAAAAAAATCTTCTGTGTGTTTTGGGTATTTTTGTGTGATTTTCGGGCCTGTCGGAACTTTTTGTCCCATCTGTCCCAAGTACGAAAGTGTCTTCTGTTCTCCGATCGGCCGAAACCCCGAATTTGTCCCATTTTCGGGCCTGTCGGAAGTTTTTGTCCCAAGTGCCCCAAAGCCAAAAAACTGCCAATCTGTTCCATTTCGGCCGAATCATCCTTCCCGCGTACTTCGCACTTTCCTGTCCCGAATGTCCCAAGTAAAAAGTGCGAGTCGTTCCATTTTCGCCCGAACCGGCGGAACCGTGTACTCCGGAACTTTTCGTCCCGAATGTCCCAAGTTCGAACGGACCTGTTGTTCCATTTTCGGCCGATTCGCCCGATTTTGTCCCAACTGTCCCGAGTTCCAAATTGCTCTCTGTTCCATTTTCGGCCGGTTCACCCGGACCGCGTCCTTCGCGCAATTTTGTCCCAACTGCCCCATTTAAAAAGTGCGAGCTTCCCTATTTCGGCCGAGCCGGTCGAGTCGCGTACTTCGGAACTTTTTGTCCCGAATGTCCCAAGTCCAAACGGGCCCGCTGTTCCAATTTCGGCCGAAACACACCGAATCGCGTACTTCGCACATTTTCGTCCCATTTGTCCAAATACATTTGTGCGTCTTCTCCCTGTTTCGCCCGAACCGGCCGAGCCGCGTGTTTCGCGCATTCGCGTCTCACCTGTCCCAAGCGTACCAAGTGTCATTCACACTTAGTTTTTTCCGCTCGACCCGATATGCTGTTTTTCAAAATATGAATTTAAGTTGCGGCTCTGATGCTATCAATCCGAAGATCAAATTTCAAGGAAGCTGGCACGAAGGACGAAACTTTCAAGACGTCGGTTGCATCAGTTTTCAAAGACACTCATTGTCATCCTCAAGATGAAAACGTCAGTTCCACGTGGTAGAGACAGAGCTGAGACGTTAGAAAGATTCAAGCAGCGGTTTCTGAAGACAGTGGGTCCTTCTCAGAACTGGACACCTGTCTCCTTCTCCTTTCTTTTCTCTTCTTCCCTTTCTTTTCGTATTCCTTGTAATTAGTTAAGGTATTGCGATTGGCATTCCCTAACTATTCTTTAGTTAAAAGAAACGGTTACGAGGAGTAACTGATTTGTAATCTATATAATGGCCTTTCCACGCCATTTTACAAAAGGAGGAAGAACTTGGATATTTGCTGAAAGTGTAAATAGATCTTAAAGAAATCAATACAAAAGGGCTTTCCATTCTTTGTCTATCTGATTCTTGTTGTCTCTGTGTTTTCCTTTAATATTGTGAAGATCATTTTGTTCCTAACTCGTTTAGTCTCTCTGATTGCATACTGTTCAGTTTTGCAAATACAGTGATCTTGTACAACCAAGAAGGAACTTTGTGTCCTTGATTAACAAATCTGAAGAAGGTTATTTATGGAACTTTGTGTCTTTAAATTTAATCTCATTCAGCTAATGCAAATGATCTTGTCTTAAATCCTTTGAAGCTTCGCATACACGAAGAATTATTCTGCTATCTATAATTCTGAATGTTGCTATTCTGCTCATCTTCTTATTCCCCTTCCTCAGTCCTTGGTGTAACTGATGATCCTTGTGGAAAACACTTTCGTAATATCCAAGTTCGACCATAAAATAATGTTCTGTACTTTTGTAACTAAGTTTGTTTCAGAATAAGGGAACCTCTCCCATTAAAGAGGAGGGACTTTTGTCCCCTGACTGTTGCTCTTCTAAAAAGTCCTATTTGAAAACCAACAGTTTTTGGCGACTCCGCTGGGTAGGAAATTTGCATTCCAGCTCCACTGGGGAAAAAATCGCATTCCAGTACTGCAATTTTTTCGATCATCCTTTGATCTGGCGACTCCAAGCTTCACTCAAGGGAGAAGGGCCCTTGGTATCGAAGATTCTCAGTTTCAGCTTTTGGAGCAACAGGGTTTTCCTTTCCCTTCCAATAGAAGAACTCGTTCGACGAGCACTCCACCTGTCCAAGATAGAAGTCCTGCGGGTGGTATTCCTTCAGAGCCTGCTAGTCCCAATCTACGAGCTTTGATCCTTGCTGGTGTTAAAGTTCCCCTCCAAGCCGTATTTCCAAGAATGGCACAATTACCATGGGGTCAACGTGTCGGGCCCTGGCTCTTGCGCAGCCTTTGCATGAGTTACCTAGAGGTAACCGAAAGAACTTCCCAAAATTTAAAGGAGATGGCAAAATTCACCCTGATGAACATATTGCAGCATTCATAGTTGCATGTGGAGTCTTGGGGGTTGAACATGAAGACGTCTCAGTAAGACTGTTCGTTGAGACGTTACAGGATAATGCTGCTGACTGGTTCTATCACCTTCCGGCTGGTGCCATCACCGACTGGAATACAATGAGAACTCAATTTGAAAAGCCGTTTCGTTTCAAGCCGGCAGAAGATGTGCATGCCCTGCTTGCCCAGATTTCTCTCAGATAAAGAAAGATCCATCAGAACCTATGAGAGAATTTGTGGCTCGGTTCAACAGATTGATCAACAAAATTCCTGTAAATACTCGACCGGTTGATCAAATTCAAAATGTTTCTTTTTGAATGCCCAAACGCCTAAAGTCAGTTATGCTCTAAGAAGGGCTAATCTTGGAACGTTAATTCTAGATCAAGAACTGGCTGTTAGTGTCGAGGATGACCTGATCATGTCAGGGAAGTTGAGAAGAGATCCTCCTAAATCTAAATCTAAATCTGCTGCTTCTTCCTCTTCCACCTCTGGACCCAATACTGATCCATTAGTCCAGAAACTTGCAAATGATCTAGTGGCTATAAAGAAACAATTAGCCCAGCATGCACCATATGCAGACGTTCCGAGAAGAAATTTTCAACAACCCAGAAACCGTTTGCCAGCTCCCCACACAAGACTGGCACTTGAAGGACCTCCTGTCAAAGTTCCGTGAATGCAACTTGTGAGGTTGAAGAGCCAGAAGATGATAATGAAGCTTGTGAGGAGTTCCTGAGGAATTCGATGATGAGGCAGAAGAGAACTCGAAGGATCTCGAGTCAATTTCTTTACCACTGAAGGCATTGATGATGGAGATGACTATGATGAAGTGGTAGCAGACATGAACAGTGAATCATTTGCTGTCATGACTCGAGAACAGACAAGGCAGAAGGAGAAGGTGACACAGCCCCTAAAGAAATCTAAGGAGCAGCCGGCAACTATTCCCTGTAATTGCCAGAAGAGGATCTCCTATCCAAATCATCTGCACCAAATGTAAGTACTTTCAATCCATACTTCCCAAAGTTGCTTCTTCTTCTTCTTTTTCTCCCAAAGTTGATAAGCCTAGACTTCAATGATGATGGCCCATCCACCTCTGGATCCTTTGATATGTTGTCATCTTAAAAGGACTAAGTTCAAATTTCAGAAGCTGACATATACCAAACCCACCCTAAAGATTTTGCCACAGATGATCCAATTTGTAAATTCCCATTCCAAGACACCTCTAAAGGCCTTTTGCCCACACCTCCTTCTTGCACCACACCTAGCCTGGTAGCTGCTGTTTCACCATTCACCTGGAGACAAAATCAAGCCTTTTTATGTACAACCATCCTTATAGCTGGCCATAGGCTCAGTACTGTGTCATAGATTCCGGAGCCTCAGATAATGTGATGCCTGCTAAGGTAGCTCATGCTTTGCTTTGACTCCTTACTCGCACTTATGGATCTTGCTAATCCATGGAAGTAAGGAAGTACCTTCAGTTGGAAGGATTAAAGATGCACAAGTGGCTTTTGTTGCTTTTACCCTGAGAAGAAGGTCTTGGCTACCATCCTAGTAGCAGACATTCCTCCTTCCTATGGAATGTTGCTTAAGTAGGAACTTTCTGTAAGATGTGGGTGGAGAGATTCAAATGGATTGGTCACCTCACTCATACCTGTCCATGGACAAATGAAGAAGTTACACCTGAGAAGCAGTCCGAGTATATTGGAGGAGAAGACTGATGATCCTAAGGCACAAATACTCTATGAGGACAGGGGCCATGGTAATTACATGATTTTATCCCCCTGATGAAATCCAACCCTCCAAAGTATCACCAAAAGATCCTAACGGCGTCTGGACTTTAGAATTTGATGGAAAGTTGTTCCTCGACTGGTTCTGGAGCTGGCGTCTTGCTAGTTATCACCTGAAGGCTGCCTGCACCCTTTTTCATTTAAGTTGTAGTTCGAGAACACCAACAACACGGCAGAGTATGAGGCTCTCCTTCTTGGACTGCAAGTAGCCAAAGAACAAGGTGTAAAAAATCTCCTAGCTCGTGGTGATGCAGAGTTGATTGTGAAGCAAGTCAGAAGCCTTTTTCAGGTAAAGAATGGAAGGCTGAAGCATTATCGGAATCAGGTTTGGGATTCAATTGAATTCCTGATGCTTTCTCTATTGAAGCAATACCTAGAGAAAGAACAGCAGGGCTGATTCACTGGCTGTCTCGGGGTCACTACTGATTCCCCATCCTGAATTCTCTCAGGATAAGTTCACTATTGAAATGGTCCATCGGCCTAGTGTCCCTAACAATACCAATAACTGGCAAGTTTTCAACGATGACCAGCATCTGCTTTCCTTCCTGGAACTCAAGGGGAATTTCGAGCAACTATATTTTGAGGGAAGTGACAACCCTGCCTCGTGAGAGTGTGTCCTCTGACCAAGCTGTCACCCAAGGAGAAGAAACTGATCAACAGGGTGCATCAATCTCAAAGGAAACAAGATTCCCAAAGGTTTGGTGAGTTTGGAGGAGTTGTTTGATAAACACGACAGATACGGTGAGATCTAAAGCTTCTATCTACCGGACCTCAGCAATCAGCTGAGTATGATAAGATTAATATTGGGAGTTCTGATGACCCGAGGCTGGTAAATATTGGGAAATGTTGCACAACAGAAGAGAGGAGAAAAGCAATTGATCTTCTAAGGAAGTATAAGGATGTTCTTGCATATTCTTATGAAGATCTAAAAGCCTTCAAGCCAAAGGAAATGCAGCATCTATTCCTCTCAACCAGGAATCAAGCCTTTCAAGCAGAAAGCCAAAGGCAGTACAATCCAAAAATAGCTGACACCATCTTTCAGGAGATCCAGAAGTTGTTGAAGGCTAAGATTATTTTTTCCCATTCACCATTCAACATGGATTGCAAACATTGTGCCTGTTAGAAAAAAAGAATGGAGAGATCCGCATCTGTGTTGATTTCAGAAACCTGAATCAGGCCTCTCTGAAAGATAACTACCCTCTGCCTATGATGGATCAGATTTTGCAAGTAGTAACAGGATCCAAGATGTTATCTATGCTTGATGGATTCTCGGGATACAATCAGGTAGAGGTTGACACTGCAGATCAACACAAGACAGCCTTCACCACTCCTTGGGGTACCTTTGCCTACAAGAGAATGCCTTTTGGGCTGATTAATGCTGGTGCCACTTTCCAGAGAGCTATGGATTTGGATTTTGGAAGCTTGAAAGGGAAATGTATAGTCATATACCTTGATGACCTGACAGTGTTTTCAAAGACAAGAGCAGATCACTTAGACCACCTGGAAACAGTTCTACAGAGATGCCGAGAGCATGGGATTTCTTTAAATCCTAAAAAATCTGTCTTCTGTGTTACAAAAGGAAAGCTATTAGGGCACATTGTCTCAAAGGACGGCATCAAGATTGATCCTGAACGAGTTCAGGCCATCCAGCAATTCCTCCTCCCTACTAGTAAAAAAGGCGTGCATTCCTTCTTCAGTAAGATCAATTTCTTAAGAAGATTTATCCCTGATTTTGCTGAATTAACGTTGAATATTTCTCAGATGATGAAAGGGAAGAAAAAATTTGGATGGTCTTCTGAAGGAAAGGAATCCTTTGAGGGTATCAAGAAAGCCATTGCTAAAACTCCAGTTTTGGCCTGCCCTGACTTCAACAAAGATTTCATCATCTATTGCTACGCTACAGACAATACCCTGGCTGCTGTCTTAACCCAAGAAGATTCTGATGGACATGAGCTACCAATTGCCTTCATGAGCTATATCCTGAAGGATCATAGCTAAAGTACACCATGATCGAGAAGCATGCTTTTGCAGTAGTCAAGGCTGTTAAGCAGTTTCACTTTTATATCCTCAATTCTCACTCCATGGTGCTGGTTCCAGATACGACTGTTAAGTCAATCCTTACACAACAAGAATTTGGATCCAAGAGGGGCAACTGGGTGGCTAAGGTCCAGGAGTATGACATTGATATCAAACCGACCAAGCTGGTTTGTGGCAAGGGTCTTTGTGAGCTCATTGCTAAAGGAGCCAAACATGAGTTGCTGAAGGAGAAAACTGACATTCCTACTGTTCTATTCCTTAGTTCAGTCGATGAATGGTATGCCGACATCGCCCATTTTCTCACCTATGGGGAATGCCTCTCTCATTTAACTGCCAAGGAAAAGAGGACTGTTAAATTGAGATCAGCGCAATATGTACTGTGGGAAAATGCTTTGTTCAAGCGTGGCTTAGATGGGAGATTTCTAAAATGTGTTGATAAGGAACAACAGAGAAAGTTGCTCTCAGCTTTCCATGATCAGGCATGTGGAGGGAACTATTCGTCAACAGTCACAACTCACAAGATACTCCAGGGAGGGTATTACTGGCCTTCCTTGTTCAGAGATGCATCCAAGTGGGTGGATAAATGCGAGGCCTGTCAGACTTTTGTGGGAAGACCCAAACTGGCCGCTCTGCCTCTCAATCCAGTTGTGATCGAGGAACCATTTCAACAGTGGGGTCTAGACTTCATTGGTACACTCAACCCTGTTTCTAGTGCTGGGCACACTCATGTGCTAACTGCCACTGACTACTTCACCAAATGGGTGGAAGCTATCCCAGTCAAGAGCACTACTTCTGAAGTAGTATGCAACTTCATCAAGGAGAACATCTTGGTAAGGTATGGTGTACCTAACAAGATTATAACAGATAATGCTTCGAACTTCTCCTCAACTAAGATCATGGATTTCTGCTATGGGTATGGCATCTCTCTGGCTCATTCTTCAGATTATTATCCCCAGGGAAATCGACAAGCAGAATCCACCAACAAAAATCTGGTGACTATCATAAGGAAGTTGGTCAATGAGTCTCAGCGAAACTGGCATAAGAAGCTTTATGATGCTCTTTGGGTAGACAGGATCACACCTAAAAGAGCCATTGGAATGTCCCCCTTTCAAGTAGTGTATGGAGTAGAGGCCCAATTGCCAGTGACAGTGGAACTGCCAGCCTTGCACCTGATGAAGGCCATTGAAGACACTAGTTTCAGTGATGCTCTGGACAAAAGAATCATGTACCTACACAAACTGAACGAGGATAGATTGGAGGTTGCTGACAGAATATCTTCTCACCAGCAGAAGGTGAAGGTTCTATTCGATAAGAAAGCTAGGTCCAGAGAGTTCCAAGTTGGTGATACCGTGTTGTTATGGGACAAAAGACATGAACCTCGTGGCAGCCATGGAAAATTTGATTCTCTGTGGCTTGGACCTTTCAAGATAAGACACTTCGGTGGTAAGGACTCTTTCTATCTTGATTACATGGATGGTTCTCCCCTCCCACTTCCTTATAGTGGGCAGTATTTGAAGTCGTTCAAGTCCTAGGTGACTAGGGAGTCCCTTTGTATATTCTGTACAGTGTTTTTGCTTTTCCTACTTTTGGTGTGTTTCCCTTCGGTTGTGTGTGTTTCCCTCTATATTGGTTTGTTTTTGACTCCTTTGCCCAATGGATAAGGCACTGGTCTGCTTCACCGAGTTATCTAAGTTCTTGCCTTGTCTCATTCCATGAATTTATACCAAGTCATCCCCAGAAGGAGCCAGATGTTGTCCACTCAAAATTCCCCGCTCTGATAAGAGTAAAATTTCAAAATTTTGAGTCTTAAGTGTTTTTCTCTGAGGTGCCTAAGTCGTGAAATTGAAAAAATCTGTGTTTTGGGTCGTTTTGTGTGATTTTCGGGCCTGTTGGAACTTTTTGTCCCATCTGTCCCAAGTACGAAAGTGTCTTCTGTTCTCCGATCAGCCGAAACCTCCGAATTTGTCCCATTTTCGGGCGTGTCGGAAGTTTTTGTCCCAAGTGCCCCAAAGCCAAAAATGCAAACTGTTCCATTTCGGCCGAATCATCCTTCAAGCGTACTTCGCACTTTCTTGTCCCGAATGTCCCAAGTAAAAAGTGCGAGTCATTCCATTTTCGCCCGAACCGGCCGAACCGCGTACTCCGGAACTTTTCGTCCCGAATGTCCCAAGTTAGAACGGACCTATTGTTCCATTTTCGGCCGATTCGCCCGATTTTGTCCCAACTGTCCTGAGTTCCAAATTGCTCTCTGTTCCATTTTCGGCCGGTTCACCCGGACCGCGTCCTTCGCGCAATTTTGTCCCAACTGCCGCATTTAAAAAATTGCGATCTTTCCCTATTTCAGCCGAGCCGGTCGAGTCGCGTACTTCGGAACTTTTTGTCCCATTTGTCCGAAATACATTTGTGCGTCTTCTCCCTGTTTCGCCCGAACCGGCCGAGCCGCGTGTTTCGCGCATTCGCGTCTCACCTGTCCCAAGCGTACCAAGTGTCATTCACACTTAGTTTTTCCCGCTCGACCCAAATATGCTTTTTTTCAAAAAATGAATTTAAGTTGCGACTCTGATGCTATCAATCCGAAGATCAAATTTCAAGAAGCAGTTACGAAGGATGAAACTTTCAAGACGTCAGTTACATCAGTTTTCAAGGATATCCATTGACATCTTCAAGATGAAACGTCTAGTGTGTCCCTCGTGGCAAAGACGTGGCTGAGACGTGGAGGAAAACTCAAGCGACGATTTCTGAAGACAGTGGGTCCTTCTCAGAACTGGACACCTGTCTCCTTCTCCTTTCTTTTCTCTTCTTCCTTTTCTTTTTGTATTCCTTGTAATTAGTTAAGGGATTGCAATTGGCGGTCCTTAACTATTCTTTAGTTAAAAGAAACAGTTACGAGGAGTAACGGATTTGTAATCTATATAATGGCCTTTCCACGCCATTTTAAGGAGGAAGAACTTGAATATTTGCTGAAAGTGTAAATAGATCTTAAAGAAATCAATACAAAAGGGCTTTCTGTTCTTTGTCTATCTGATTCTTGTTGTCTCTGTGTTCTCCTTTAATATTGTGAAGATCATTTTGTTCCTAACTCGTTTAGTCTCTCTGATTGCATACTGTTCAGTTTTGCAAATACAGTGATCTTGTACAACCAAGAAGGAACTTTGTGTCCTTGATTAACAAATCTGAAGAAGGTTATTTATGGAACTTTGTGTCCTTAAATTTAATCTCATTCAACCAACGCAAATGATCTTGCCTTAAATCCTTTGAAGCTTCGCATACACGAAGAATTATTCTGCCATCTATAATTCCGAATGTTGCTATTCTGCCCGTCTTCTAATTCCCTTTCTTCAGCCCTTGTGTAACTGATAATCCTTGTAAAAGAACACTTTCGTAATATCCAAGTTCGACCATAAAATAATGTTATGTACTTTTGTAAATAAGTTTGTTTCAGAATAAGGGAACCTCTCCCATTAAAGAGGAGGGACTTCTTGTCCCCTGACTGTTGTTCTTCTAAAAAGTCCTATTTGACGACCAACAACGGGCCCTAGAGAGCCCAGGGAATATGTATTCAAGCCAATCGTGTTCCAACCCATTCTCTTCACAGCGATAACTGATATTGATCAAAGTCTTAGGATCTAAATATTCTGAACAATGACAAACTTACAACAGATCAGCTCACAGTTGAGCGGGTTGAATATAGAGGACGACCAAGCGTATACGTTATGGTCAACTCAGCCAAACTACAGATTGCCCTAGATACATACCCACATGACTGTGGAAGGGCTTGAAAGAGAGAAAACATTCGGCTGTGATCCTTTGGTCCCACAACCAGACACAGGAGATACTCTCATAGACATAGATACCAGCTTAAGAATTCAAGTTGCACGAACGCCTGTGAGATACTCTAAAAAATTCAAGAAACTGTTAATTCTAAATATAGAGGCTGAAAAAGTATACGACTATTGGGTACTAGAGATTAGAGATTGATTCTGCACATGACCATAGCAGGTCTACAACAACCACGAATCTATGGTTGTGACCCACAAATCCCATAACCCAACGAGCCCACAGGTCAATCTAACGTTGATGCTAGCCTATGCACATTAATATTCAGATCTACTCCACTTCAACCTATCATCATCGAACATTTATCCTTATTAGACATAACAGCTAACGAAGATAAGGAGTTCTGGACTAGGCCAAAAAATCACCCATAGAGTCAATTATATTTACCATCTACCTTATTGGGACACATACATGAAACTATCCCAAGTCATTTTCCACGTATTCCACAACCCATAGACCAAATCATGCCAGAGCTCAATATTGATTGGAGCCTTCGAGAAGTCATCCTTGCTAATCGATCTATCACACCAGTTCAGGTTAGGAGGGTCTTCTTTGCCTTAGATTCACAAATTCCACTAGTGCGCGTCGAAGACATGAGATTTCCTAACTAGTTTGTCTGCATCCCACGCATATTCAATCCCCACCGGCTGTCTCGACATGACCTCAGGAGGTCGAGTGTGAGGAAAATTTACTTGTAGATTTCCACACTCACTTATCGCTTTTCCATCGTACAGTTATCATAAAAAACTTATTTTCCTTCATATGAAGAGATCTAGAAAGTAAGAATAAATGAAAGGGTTATTTTTGAAATTAATCTTTCCAAGTTCCAACATTTTATCATTCCATATTGTTATCAAGTGAAAAACAATTCAAATTGACAATTATAGAGCATCTATTTTTTTGCAATAACTAAGGTGAAAAATACTAGGTAGCTGATGGAGTAACATAGAAACATACTGAAATGGAGAGAATAGATCTAAATATTTGAAGTGCCCTACCATCCAGTTGCTAATGTGGTAGGAATGCACTGACAAGATATTGTTGTGCTTTGAAGGAATAACCGATATTAAAAATAATATAACTCTAAGCATAATCTAGAAAAACATCATGAAGAAATAATAACTAAATAAATCAAACATTGTGTAAAATATGCTAGGAGTTGGTTTAAAATGATGGAGCCCATTTGCATTACCCACACCACTTTGTCTTGTAATAGTCTCAATGACTCTTAAGGATGGCCATGTCTTTTGTAAGCCTTAATGATGATATTCCATGGAAAAAATCTCATTATATCATTTGGTCAAATAATTGGTGTCCATATACTAAACTTCCAAATTTTCATACATATACATATACATATACAAATTAGGTAAGTAATATTACTATTATTGTAAACCACATAGCAAATAAACTTTACAATTTTCTACATGCTCCACCCAAAACATAATACAATTATATGTCTAATAAGGCCAAGTATACTGCTTACATTCACCAACATTACATTACATGAAGGAAAAATTGTTTAAGTAAGATACTTATAAGATAATTTGGGGTTCACAAAGTTAAAATTGTAAATATATATCACGATCATTTCACTTGAAGTTATCGCTAATCCACTTGTCACTACCCTAGTGTAAAATGAAATTCCACCAAATGTGCAAAAAAATCGTTGATTTGATCATATAAATATGGTAGTGACATCAAATGGTGCACTAGTTGTGACACATTACATGGATGTAGAAATGAGTATGGGAGCAAAGCATACACAAGTAAGAGAGTGGTGTTCTCAAATTTTTGGCAAGTATTTTAAACAGTGTAAATATTCATCCAATTAAAAAAACTATAAAAAAGCATTTCTTGAGTCGCAAAACTTCCCAACATCATATAAAATCCTAATACCAAACAAAATTTTGAAATAAACCCGAAGAACATTCATTCCCAAATAATAATAATAATAATAATAAAAAAACAAATATAAAAATATGTTAGACTTATAAATGACACAAAAATATTACGAAACGTGATTAATGGTGCTATTTATATTCTCTGTTCCCAAAATTTATATAAAATATGGACTTTTAGCAAATTAAACTTTTTCTACACGTCTGGTTGGCTAAGTGGCATATAAATTAAATGTGACAGTGAAAAATTGAATATTTGTCTAGATGAATTTTCTTAGTCGATGGGATTCCTTAGTGACATGTAATTTTTTTCAAAACATTTGGCACGTGTCTTAACTGGGAAAAGGATCCTTTTGATTCTGTTGCAGTTGAAATGCCAAAAAAGTACATTTAAAAAAAATTAAAATAGTTAACAACATGTAGTTTGACTGGCTGAATCAGTAGGTTGTGGCCCTGAAAGATGTGTTAGACAAAGGGGAACACATCAACAAATTAACTCTTACCAATCCACAACCTTCTCACACTTAAATTACAAAGGAAAAATGTTACAGATTTTATTTAGCTAACTCTTTGTTATGTTAGATTTTATTTAGCTAATATCAAAACAAGGGCAGGGCTAATGATTTAACATTAATAAACTGTTGCTTACTATAGAAGATTAGATCTGATACTGATTGAAAATTCCCCAAAAATAGTTAAACCAAATGCCACTGGAGGTAGCACATTCCAAGATAAAATGACTGTGTCTAATACCCCCGAAGAGAATACACAGATCCATGATTCCCATTTTTATTCATCCTAAGCATTACCCATTTACATTTATTAACATCCTCTTAAGTGTTACCTATTTACATATCTTACATCTATATTTTGTGGGAAATAAGTCCTTATTTGATCCATAAGCATCTGAGTGTATGTTACTTATGATTTGGGATGTAAGGATATGAGTTTGAGAAAAACTATCTACCTAAAGAAATGAACATCATGATTGACCCAAATCCTTATAGCTAAGATGATTGATTATTTCAAAGATGAATAGTTTTTAAGCAGGGAAATATACCTGCAATGTCCAAGACATCAGGGTGATCCCTTTGTTACGCTTTAGCTTTAGTATGTATCACCATGGTGACCATCGTCCCTATGAAATACCAGTCATTCTTCAGTTCCAAAGTTGTGGCCATGAAGAAACCAAGAAGTGCTCGCAAGACCAAGAAACACTACTTTACTTTAAGGAAATAAGTTATAATTTTGATGAGTGTGGAATACTAAGGATTTGAAGTGTTGGCGAGCTACTGAAAGAGAAGGATTGTTTTATATACACGCCTTCCTAAGGGAGCTGTAGTGTGGACATCCTTGTACCCTCAAATGCTATGAATTTTACCGTTTTTATTGCTAAGATTTACTATTTATTTATTTTTGTATTGGTATGACTGCTCTTTTCCCTTCTTATTAAATATGTAGTAGACTTAGACCCTGATTTGTGAAACTTATACCCTATTCAATCCCCTAAAGGCCTGAAAACCTTAGTGCTTGTACCACCATAGCCAAGTACTTACCATCCTACCGCTTTCAAGTAGCATTGACAAAATTATAGAAGTCTCCCAACATGTATGCAGAAATACTCAAATGCAAGTTTGAAATCTGGAATACAGGGCTTAATCCTCACCTTAAAAAGCTTCCTACCATGAGCTCTTTAGACCATGAACTCATTTGTATCATTAAATGTTAGAAAAAAATATTGATACGTGTTGTTCAAAGTGACGCAGATTTACAAGAAACAAATGCTTTCTTGTATGCATATAGAGTTCACCTGCAACCATGAAACACCTACCACTTATTTAGGTTTCTCAAGATTGAAGCTATAGTTAGAACCACAAAGGTGAACAATGGAAACTACACTCAACTCAAGAAATTGTTCGGGTCCACCCAAGATTTTTGGATGTTCCAACTCACGATTCAATGTCCTATAACCTTTTCTGTTGGTCAGAACTCCATTTATACAAGCCCTTTAGAAATATTGCCTCCGAATTTGGATCAACCCCACATGACATCAATGACACTTGGGACCTACACAAGCAAAACTACAAACCGTGGCATGTTTTAAATGTAGAGATGGAACCTTTAAATGAAGTAATATCTACACTTACAAAATCAATCAAGCCCCTTATCAACATCAACTACAAAATTAATAACCATCCCTCTAAATCAAATAACATATATCATTCGATGTTCACATTGCATTGTACACATGGGATTGCTAGTTTTACCACTATATAGAAGAATTTTGGTCAACATGATTTTGTATCTTAACATGGAATACAATTTTCCCCTAATTTCCTATCTCTACCATTGCATATCAATCAGAAAAATTTGAACATTCGCTAATACACCATAATGGTCAAACATTAATTATAATCTATTTGCAAATTTTCCTGAAATTTGGGCATATGGGTCTTTATCGGTCAACAAAGGGCATCTTTACATAACTTATTTCGCAAGCATTCCACACAATTTTAGACCTATGGAATGCTACAATCTCAAAGTGTAGATCAGAAGCATTAATGAAGTGCAACATGTGTGGTGATGTGGGTTTCCAAAATAGTTAATTCTAGTGCACAAAATGTCTATTACGTTTTCAACATCTGTAAGCTAACGATTCATCTCCATTTTTTGAACAGTAAATTTTTCATCTAATATATTATAATTTAGAGAAAAATGCAGGCTGGGATGGGTGGAAACTTTGTCATGGACTATTTTTTTTCCAAAGAAAGAAAGAAGAATTTCTATTTAAAGATGGAATTGAAATTACATTATTTGCATGTATAATATGATGGATTTAAAACGATGAGGATAACTTAATATTACTTTTAAAGTTTGTGAAAAATGAAACATGTTATAAGCTAAATTTTTCTAATTTAACTACAAGTTCTCTATTTGAGAAAACATTATCTGCAACTCTGGTGTAAAAATTGGAGTCGACTTTTCTAGGGTTTATCTTTTCTAACCGCCATACTGCGGCCTTTTTAGGATCCACGGTAATTTATTTCTATAGTCTCTCCTAGGGTCTCTCGCCCTATGGGCGTCCCCTATATAATGTCCTCACCATCTTCAAACCCAGTTATTTCAATCATGGCAGGAGATAGTGGAGTGACCAATGGCACCGTTGGCGAAACGACCAAAGAAATTCATCCCAAAGGTCTTTCACGAGGTAATCTTTCTCCTTCTAATATAGTTATGTCCATTCCTGAATTTAATGTTACTTATCAATGGTTAGAGTAGTTTTGCCTCATTAGTTATTTTTTGGGTAGAATCTCCTCTAAAAGCATGCTCAAATCTTGGGTTAACACAGTCTAGACTCCTCATGGAGTCCACCTGGATAGTGTTCAAAACATGACTAGTGGTTTCTTACTTTTTTCATTTTTCTAACCCTACTAATGCACCCAATATTTTGGCTAAGCAAGCCACTTGGTATGTCCCGTAACTCATTACTTTTGTTAACACCTTAACATAAGGACTTTGTGGTATCTAAATATACTTCCCTCAAAGTACCTATTTGGATTGAATTTCCCAGTCTTCCTCTGCCATGCATGCCTTGTTTGCTACAAATTTCTACCTTGCTTAGAGCGAGTAGTTTTCCATGGAATCCAATAAGTTTTACCATGCTCGTCCATAGAAGTGAGTCTGTCATTGAGATTGATCTTTCACAGGATCTCAAATATTTTTTGGATATTCAAATGGGCAGATAAACATTATTCCCAACGGGTCATGTATATCAATCTACCTAATACTTGCTTCCGTTTCTATGCGTCTGATCATAAGATAAAGGATTGTTTGCTTTATGTACCATGTTACCGTCCTGTGGCTAAAACAAATCCTGAACTAGTCAAATGCCAATAGGATGAAGGTTGGCAAGTTATCCAAGGGGGGGTGACAAAACAAGAAAAAAGCCCAGCAATCCAAATCCTCTAGTTTTGATGCCCAATAGGAACCAAGTGTTAAGGAATAAGCTCTCAATAGCTTAACTAAGTAGCCTAAAATTACTAATAAAGAACCAAGTGTTGTTGCCATCTCGGCTACTCCATTGCCAAATTATTCCAGCACACTCCTTACGTGGTGTCGATTATCATGGACGAGAAAATTTTTGTTTCTCACATTCCCATCCTGCATTCAGTTCTAATGCTACTACCAAGAAACTCACAAGGGCCCTCAAAACAACCCCAAAGTCCTTCCCACATCTCTCGAGACCATAGCCCAACATGCAGTGTGGATTCCATCGAAGAGGAATCCAACATTGAGTACTCCTGATTGGAAAAAAGTTGATCTGTAGGAATTTTTACGCTAAATGTTGCTCGTTTCATACACAATAAATATGATGCCCATGATGGCTTGGAGGATGGGGATATGGCTCTAGAAAAATGTTTCCCATGAATTGTGTATCTTGGAATGTTAGGGGTCTTCTAGACTCCTATCGTAAGTATGTAGTTCCTAAAACTTGACAATGATGTGCAAATTTGGATTTTTTGTTTTTGCAAGAAGTAAAAATTAAAGGCTTTTCAGTTACAGATGGTTATAAAATCCATCTAGCATGACAACTTTGTTTTCTATAGAAATCATGAAGCAGGGCATGAGGGTTTAATTTTGTTTTTTTCTCCCAAATGGTGACCTTTATTAATTCACCGTGGTGTCGACCCCACCAACCATGTCATATGAGTCATTTTAAATATTGATGTCCGCCCTTTTGGGCTCATAAATATTTATGCCTCGAATGATGCGGTCGAAAGGGATGATCTGTGGCAGTGGATAGCCTACTCCATTCCTGATGCTTACTGGGTTATAAGTGGATATTTTGTAATGCCTGCTAAAAAATGTCCACTCGATACCCAAGAACAACATAGGTTTAGTTAGAAAAATTATGGAATAAATTTTTTTTTCAAATGCAAGTCCTCAATAGGCTTCGAAAACTACAATTGTCACAATAAAGATTCAAAGTCAATTATAATTAGTAAATAAAATTTTCCCATTATAACAAATTTTTTAATCCACATTACAAAATTAATGAGTGTAATTAATCCAAATATAGTTAAATTTCTCTTAGGTGTTAATTTAATAGATAATTAAATTAACACTATAGTTAAATATTCCTTAATTAATTTTAGAGGGTCAAAGGGGCCAAAAAAAATTAAATTCCCAAGGTATTTAATTTCACAAGCTCTAAACACTAACCAAGGTTCTTATTTACTTGGGTTTAGAAAAAAATTCCCTTCCCCATAAGGTGACCCCTTAAAAGTCATCCCATGCTTTTGAAACGAAGAATTTAAATTAAAAAGGTGATATAATTTATAATTCACACACTTAACAATTCTTGAAATTTTTTTCCATTAGATAGGAAATTCCTTCCCCTTTCCAATGATATAAATAAGTCTTCCTAACTCCTCATATTTCTTAAGTTATAGACTGGTGGGTGTTGGGATGATTTTTTTCCAAAGGTGGGCCTGAGGGCCTAGGGAATAAGTTTCACCTAGGAAATATTTTAGAGCGGCGGGCTTGGGGAGATAATTTAACACTTTGCACTTTTACCGAAAAGAGCAATTTTCATTTGCAAGCCTGTGAGCCCCACAACGGGGCTTCGCGTCAAAAGGAGAAAATATGCCTGAAATCCACAAATGACACGTGTCCAAGCTTTTAAGTCAACGCGGGAAGGTGGGTTGCCAGAGGTAAT
This sequence comes from Taxus chinensis, assembly GCA_019776745.2. Taxonomy (NCBI): domain Eukaryota; kingdom Viridiplantae; phylum Streptophyta; class Pinopsida; order Cupressales; family Taxaceae; genus Taxus; species Taxus chinensis. The sequence goes on along the minus strand of CM034155.1, from coordinate 173,453,341 downwards.
TTGGATTTTAACTCTTTTTTATTGAAAGGGAAAAAAGGTTTTCAAACATCCATGCCTCCATCGACGCCTAGATATGCCATGTGTCCGACCCAAAAGCTACAAGCGGGAAAGCGGACTGTCGGGGAAAACTTATGAATGTTGGCTTTAGAAGAAAAACAAAAAAAGGGTCAAAGTAGCCCACATCTCCGCCGACACCCAAAGAAGCCACGTGTCAGCCCAATAGTGACATGTGGGGAGGCAGGCCATTAGAGAGACTTAGGAATTTTATACTTTGTGTTGAAAAAGTGCAAATGTTAAAAACAAGCTGCTCCTCCGCCGACGCCTAAGGAAGCCACGTGTTAGACCAACAGTGACATGTGGGGAGGCAGGCTAGTGGGGAGACTTAGGAATTTTTGCCAATTTTTCGAAAAGTGAAGTTAAAAGACGCAGGACCGTGAACCCGTGGAATTGGTTTTCCAAAAGCGAGGTGGCGGGGCTGCGGGGCCACGGAGGAATCTTAGTAAAAGTGACTTTTGAACTTAATTTTTTTTTTAAACAGAATTTATACAAAACTTCAAACGGCCATAAATTTCGACTGGAAGCTTGGTTTTGAGCAAATAAGAACTTTTTGAAAAGGGATCGAACTCCTTTTTGCATAGGAAGCACCAAATATTATTTTCAACAAAGTTAGATGGGTAAAATTTAAGAAAACGTCTTTCCTACCATAAAAATGTGAACTAAACTTTTCAACTACCAAATTTTAATTCGATTTGCCATCCTTCCTTCTCCAACATGCCAAACTGACATGGAGAATCACAATTGATAGAAATTGGATGGATTTTCAAGGATTAATTGATTATGGTTGGGATTTCAAATCAGATTTATTTCCTTTCTCTTTTCTCTGTAAAGGCATTTTTCTACCTCTTACTCGATTAATAAAGTTCGAAGTAAATTTATTGAGCAATATAATTGGTTTTGAGATGCATTTTGATCATACTTAGTTCATTTTAATGGTTCTACTTGTCTTTCATTGTTGTAGATTGTTCTGAACATTTTTCTGATGTTTATTGTAGGTTTACAGTAATCTAAAAGAAATCTATGCATTTTAAACTGGAAATTAATCTATTTCATTTTCCATACTTTAAATATTTAAGTTCATTCCATTCCAATTTTACAATGTTTAACTTTCCTTTAATCAATGCGTGAAGAGTAAGAATGTAGTTCTATTTTCAAAATGTGCCTTTCAAATAATACAGAGCAATGTAATATTTCCTAACACAGGTTTTTCCAGCCTTCAAACAGAGAGTTTGCAAAAGTATTTCAATCAACAGGTTTCCAAACAAGAGCAACTCCATTTTGTATAAAGTAAATCAACTTCTATTAAACTGAAATAATTCCCTTTACAACTTCTTTACTATTCAACAGAAGATAACTTACAAAATAAATATTTCTCATTCGAATGTAAGTTTCATATAAAAAAATAGAACATGTTTTCATCACCACAATTACTATTACAAAGTCATCCAGTTAAAATGGGAAATTTTACAATAAGGGAACCAAGGAGAACTACAAAATTGGTCTTCATAAATAGCTCCCAGAACAATGACAAGAGAGCTCCGCCATGTTTCAATTGTCACAACAAAAAAAAGGGAGAGGCAACGCTCTCCACCCAACCAAGATTTCCAATGAAGAGGAGAAGTCATCCTCCTCATTGGCCCCCGAGCCCCAACCACATTAGAATAGGAAATGGATTCAACTCATGGCAACAAACAAGCTTCCACAACACAATGCCAGATTTTACAATCATACACAGTCCAAATAATGTAGTGACAGTCACAAGAAATACAACAACAAAATACACAAGGCTTCATCATACAAAATCCAAATGAGTAAGATCTATTGGGAAAGATTCTTATACCTCCCAATGGGAAATGGGTTTCCACCTTAAAACCTGCCAATATATCATCTCCAAAACCCCTACATACTCTTATGCCTCTCTCAAGTACCTCTTATGCCTCCCTCCTCTTATGGATCCCTCATAAAATATTAGACCAAGTAAGAAATGCAAGCTATTTCTTTTCCAAGGTGGAACACCCATCCCAAACTCCCTCCACATGAAATATAACTCTTATGCCTCCCTACAAATCTTTTATGCCTCCCCACAAGAAGATACCCATAGTCTTCTCCTACACCACACTTAGGCAATCTACCCAACCAACCAAAAAACATACCAAAACATTCAACAACATTCACATATGCATAATATAAAAGAAAATATATTTTAAAAGAGTCAAGATCCTACCTCTCCATGGTAGAGTTTGATTCAAGAATGCAACAACAAGCTTCTTCAAATCCAAACATTCCAAAAGTTCCAACAATTCCACAAGCATCCAAAATCCTCAAGCTCTCCAAAATTTCAAGAGCACAAAATCAAAATGAAGTAACCCCCAAACAAGTAAAAGAATTCGAATAAATAGAAAAGGGAGAGAGGAGGATGAGGTGGCTCCATATAGGATGCCACGTCACTCATCCTCAACTCCACCTCAAAAGTCAACTTCAAAATCCAAAGCATAATTAATAAGTGGGTGAATAAATGACATTTTTACTTACACACACAATCTAAGCCCACACCCCTTAAAGACGAAAATTAATTACATGTAAGAAGGTGCAATAAAAAACTTACAACTTGCCTTCCCAAAATACATAATAAGGCCTAATTTTGACTCCCCAACCCATAGGTAGGGTTGGTATAGCAATTTAAGAGGTGTGGAACAAGTTTAACTTGTCCCACAAGCCTCCAAAATCAGCTCCTAAGGAAAGATCCGAATTTCAAAAGGAAGGTGGAGTGTTTCACACTCCAAGTTACTTACACATCACTTACAGCACATAATCCAAGAGCCATTAACTCTAATAAATGCATTCTTCTGACCCATTTTAATTTATTTAACACCATTATTACACACTAGTCTTGACACAAATTAAATAATAATAAAGGGGAAATACATCACAAAAAAATTACATACTAAAATTAAACAAAAGAAACTAAATTAAAAAAATACACATAACCCCTTGGTCACATTTGAAGTTGATTTCCCCCATGGGAACCCCTAACATCAATTCAACATACAAAAATAACAAATACATGTTGCCATGGTGACCCTTGTTGAATTCATCTAGAATTTTAATGTGGTTGGTCTCCAATCCCCCAATATTTGTTGTGACATGTTTACCTGCAAACAAATAACACCTCCTTCAGCCTCGTGGCTGCATCAAAACATCTAAAATAAATATACAATATAATTCCAAAATCATTTATATATGAATCAAAACATCATCTAGGCAAGTGATGATATCATTTACAATTTCATCAATAACAATATGATCATAATATTAGTTCAATTCTCTATGTCTACTCAAAATGATGAAATATCACATGTCTGAAACACACACACACACACACACACACACACACACACACACACACACACACACACACACACACACACACACACACACACACACACACACACACACACACACACACACACATGTCAATCAGCATATCAACATCAATATAAAATGTCTCCAATAATCCAAATGCATCATATATGAATCAAATTCAACAATAGTCTATGATCTCTAACATCTAACATCATGCCATATCAAAAGCTACAATAACATCCATAAGTATAGTCGACAGTATCATTTAATCAATAACAAAAAGTGTCGAAGGGAAGTGGGCACTACAGATTTTAATATGGTTGAATCACTTAATGATAAATGTGGCCATCTACCCATGAGGTGGACACCTAGTGAAAGGGAAGCGTGGTAATTCATGCGTAATAAATTCAGATTTTTTGATCCTAGTGCTTCTCACTTTCCCACCTATAAAGCTTGGTATACATAGACCAATCTTCATGGTGGAGGGATGGATCGTGTTATTAAATGGATTGACAAGGCCATGTTGTCAGCTCAATAATTTTTGAGTTTGATAGCATTTATTTTATGCTAGTGAAAGTCATGCCTGACTTTGTCCTTTCGAATCATTCTCCAATACGATTTTGTATCTATTGGCATGATGTGCGCCCCTTTTGTCATAAAGGCCAATTCTTTCTTAATACTTTTGTGATGAAACATGACCCTATTTTCAATCATTTTAAATGGGTTTGGACCTTAATTCCACAAACTAGGCATTGTTAATGGTTTCATTCAACTATGCAAGTCAGCTAGATACAGTGGTCGGAATACGCGCTGACTCGGACTACTAGATTTCTTAGAAACTAGGGCCAACATCTGGTAAATATTTGGCGCCACTCATACTCCTCTAACACCTCTTCTCTTAGCCAGAAAATGGTGGCACTCCAAGGTGATCCCTTCTCTAAATCTCTACAGCTACAAGTTACTACGCTCTGGCAACAACTCCAAATTGTAGATAACTACAATGCCAGAGGTGCACAAATCTAGGATCAGATGCATTGGGTCAAGATTGGAGATTGGGTCTTGAAATAATTATTTCTTTCTCTCCAGACTAGAAATCCTTCCCAAAAAATTTGAGCTATCATGGACAACAGAGTTTGGATTACAGACCCATGACTTATTTTGCAAGCCATTGTGTGTCATTACAAGCTCGTCTTTCAAGCTCAACCACCCTCTGCAGCTCGCCAAGCTGATCTTCATCAATGTCAGGGTGTTGTGTCACACAAACTATCAGAGGCTCAGAAGGTGATCTACGAGAGAATTCTCACCATTTAGGACATTCATGAAGCCACTATACAAATGGCTAATGATAAAGCATTGGGCTGCGATGAGTTCCCTTGTGAATTTTATAAAGCCCTTTGGGATTCTGTGGGAAAAGACCTATTTTAGATCGATCTTGAAGGATTTCAGAATCAATCCCTAGGGCCAAGCATTAATAAGGGAAACATAAAATTTATCCCTAAGCAAGGAGACCCCGAGAAAATCACTTGTTGGCGACCGATTACTTTGCTGAATGTTTCCTACAAAATCATTGCCAAAGCATTCGCTATGTGATTACGTAATTTTCTACCTATTATTATTCAGCCAGATAAAATAGGATCTATATAGGGATGATTCATCCTATACAACATCATCGCGGTGTGGGAAGGCATGGAATGGGCCCACAGGTCTAATCAGGTAGCCATGTTTATCAAGATCGATTTTGAGATGGCTTATGATCGGATTGAATGGTAATTCATTCTCACCATGGTTCAAGCCCTTCGATTTGGACCCATTTTTATTCAATCCATCAATATGATTTTTGCAGATGCCTCTGCTCAAATTTCTATTAATGGCCTCATCTCAGAACCTTTTGGGGTTTTTAGTCTATTCGGAAAGGTTTTCCTCTTGCCACTGCGTTGCATGTGCTAGTGGCCGAAGGCTTTGGTTGTCTCTTAGTTCATGCCAAAGTGCATGGTCTTGTTCATGGAATCTCACTGCCTACTGAACCCAACTAAAAACTTCTTAATGGGAATTTTGTAGACGATTCCTTTCTTGCACTTATTGAAGATGAAACCAACATTTGCAATGTTATGCAATGTTTGGATACTTTTTACCTAGCTTCTGGCTCATCCATTCAATGGCAAAAAACCCAGTGTTATCAATAATCTTTCCTTCCTGCACCTGTGGCTTGCCACTTTTGATTGGAAAATCCTGACACATGGTGAGAATTTTAAATTTTTGGGTATTCCTTTTGCTTTTTAAACCTCCTTGGCTAAACTATTGCATTATGTCATTCAACAGGTGGCCAAAAAGTTGGAATATTGGATCATGAGGCCTTTATCCCTGATAGGAAAATTCTAAATATTCTCTAAAATTCTTATAGCCACACATGTTTACTACTCGTCGTGTTGGGTTCCTTCTAAAGCCTCTATTCAAAAGTTTGAGAAACTGCTCAAAGATTTCTTATGGGCTAATTCTTGTATAGGAAAAGGTTTTCATCAGGTAGCCTAGGATATATGTTGTTTGGCTTGAAACTCTAGAGGCCTCGGGCTTATTCACATTCAACGTCAAGGAAAATCTCTTTGCACTTAATCTATTATAAGAAGCATTACTGACTAAAAATCTTGGAAAGTTCTCATATGACACGGTATTGCGGAAGGTTCTCCTTATGGCCGCCCTGTATGGAAAGGCTTAGGGTTTGTCAATTTACTCATCACTAAGTGACCGTCAAAATTGCTGGCACATTTGTGCTTAAGAGTATTTGGAATGTGTGGGAATGTGTCAAACCCTAGCTTCTGTGGAAGGGGGATGGATTTCGTAATGGTATTTCTGTCAACCTACAATCTCTTTGGTGGTCGCTGATTTTCCAAGCCCAAGATAAATATTTAGTAGAGGTCCTATGAATCTCCGTGCTCAAATTCTTTAAGCGTGGAATTTGCACCATAGATGACTTCTACAAAAGCACTCAATCCTGGTTCTCTTGGCCAGATTTTAAAGCTCTGTTTCATCTTTCCAACCAGGACCAGGATACTTTTACTGTTGTGATCAATTCGGTTCCTAATCACATGTTGCATAAGATTGTTGTGTATTCCTTTCGCCCATGGTGGATAGACTGGAAGTGGTATACCGATACCCCATTCTATTATTACAAAGCCAACAAACACTATTGTTGGTTCTCACCCCATTTTCCCATGGTGGGAAATCTTCATACATGTTGGGGAATTCATTCCATTCTGGCTACCTGGGGTAGGCGCTTTGAAATAGTTTGGACTATATGTGTGTTGCCTAAGATTGCTCATTTTTTTTAGTGTATTCTACACCAAGGTCTTCCTACCGGGGCTCGTCTTGTTCAAATTGGGATCCCAGATCCCAATTTCCCTTTTTGTGGGCATCTGGAAATCATAGGTTTTGTCCCAATGCTCAACTTTCCTGGAATAGGATCCATTCTTTTTTCTTTCCTTCACGACCCCACCTCTTCACTTGGTAGTATATCCTTTTGGGAGATAATCCCAAAATTTTGTCTATGTTCACTTAGATTTGGCATTTTTTCAGGGGGGAGATTTTGTTTTAGATATGGAAAGAAAGAAATGATTTTTTCTTTGTTAATTCTATAGTTGATCAATATTTCTCATTTTATAATAAATATATGGTGATCTCCAATGTGCTTCTACAGATTAAATTTCAGGCCAACAAGGTGGCGCTGGAGGTGGATCACCTCCTGACCCTACTACGCCACTGGGGAAAGCCTCGTGCAATGGTGCCAGAGTGCCTCCATCTTCTACTAGGCATTCCTCACCCTCTACCCATGGTGGCTGGCACAACCAGTCTTAAAGTTGTGCTTTAAGTCGCACTCGCCACTCCCTAGGGCTATTTCATCAGTGCAATTAATCAACAACACACCATCATGGCCAAGGCTCTCCACCGCAGTCGTCGGCTCATCAGCAGGGCTGGGGACTGCCACCTCGCCAACATGGGTGGGCCTCTCCCACTATCGTTTCTTCACACCAGGATTCTTGGAACCCACTGCCACCTCCGCCACCATCAGAAAATTTCCTCACCTTAGCCTTTCCATTCCTACTTGTGAGGAAGGGGACTCAGAGGAAGAAATTGCTACTGGTTAGGAGCTTCCAAATGCTGGTAAAGAATTGTTTGGTTTGGGGTGGCCGGATGATCAAGATCCACCCACCTCAGGTATGTTTGTTGCTGCCGTTTGATTGTGTTTTTTGTCTATTTTTAAGTGATGCCTTCTTTTTGTACTCTCCTAGGCTAGGCCTAGTTTGACTCTTATTTCTCTAGGCTCGGCCTAGCTTTTTTGTGATTTTGGGGCGTGCTCTCATACCGCCTACTTTTTTTTAAGTCATCTTGTATCGTATTGAATTAATATAATATAAGATCATTTTCATCAAAAAATATCAAATAAAAATCCATCAATTTATTATATATATCAAAAATATAATAATTTTTTAACAATCCAAGAACCATGAACTTACAATTTTTGGTTAACCTTGTATTAAATCATGAACTTACAATTGATCATGTACCTTTTCTAATATATATTGCAGCAAAGCATATTTTGACAATATATCAGTTGAGATTATTTATGAGGTGTGTGACTGGTTCTACATTATTCACGAAGGGGTAGGTTCTAATACTAATAAAAGAACTAGGAATTTTGTTGAGTTTGAAGAGTGCATGAAAATGACTCATAAAGACAAAGTGAAAAGAAAATTCAGAAAAAGTAGAAGGATTCTCAGCTAACATTCAATATGTATTTTTGTATATCCCAATCCATACTAAACATGGCCACAATATTTTATTCAAAAAACCATTAGAAACTAGAGAACTCAGTGTGACACAACCACCCTAGTAATCTCTTATCTTAGGTGTATCCTCTCACCTCTTAACATATCCATAATTTTGGGTTTCAAATTTCAAATTATTTACACCTATCAAATTCAATCATAAAAAACTAGAGACCTCAGTGTGACACAACCACCCTAGTAATATTTTAACTTGGGCACTTTATTGCCAGGAAGATATGTTACCTTACTTGCTCCACAACATCTCTTTAACTTTTTCGTATCCACAGTCACAAGGAAAAAAACCTTTGCAATGAACAGTTAATAATACTTGCAACCATTCAACATTAATATTAAAAGCTTCTAAAATGCCACTCGGAATATTACTTGTCGGTATTTTGGGGATATGTATGTTTTTTTCCTCTAAGCATAACAATTTGGAGGCTATTTACATGTTACATAATCATATATTTCACATACATTACCAAATTTGTTGGAATTTTAAAAAAAAAAAAAACACAATTTTTCATGTATTGCTTCCAACATGAAACTACTAGGTTCACTGTTTGCGTGCCCATTTACTAAGCTGACATATATGTCCTAGCTATAGTCAATGGGTGGAAACTTACGTTCCTAACTGACAAAACCCTAACGCACTTTGACCAGTGACATATTACATTAAAATATGCTCGCCATTTTCCACCTTGTCGGAATTAGGCTATTGCTTCATCATGTCATTACATTGGCACATGGGCAAAGATAATGTTGCAACTTAGCTAGCTACAGATCATGGAATGAAAACATTTCTGAATATGCAAAAAAAAACTCCTTTTAATAATTTCGATAATAACTAACTTCCAATATTCGACATCTAAACAAAATTGTGAAACAGAAAACAACTAAAAAGTAATTGTTAGCTTTAACACCATTTTTTTCCTTCACAGCATTCCTCTCCCAATTTTACTATATAACATGCTCCTCACATCACCCCCTTCTTAACTATGTTGGATACATGAATTCTTAGGACCCAAGCCAAAACAAATACATAGTATGCCAGAAACCCACACAACACCAACACAACACCCCCATAAAAAACCCTGCAGCTATAACATCCACCCCACAAATATTACGGCGTATCCTTGCTCCCCCAACTCGAGAAATTAAAACCCTTTTTTAATGAAAATTCAATTTAAATCTATTAACATCATAACATGGCCCCATACTACTCAATAAGTTTTCCACTATATGGAAGAATTCTGGTCAATATGATTTTCTATCTTATCACGGAATACAATTTCTCCCTAATTTCCTGTCTCTGCCATTGCATAATAGTCACCAAAATTTGAACATTCGCTAATACCCACACCTATCCATTTTTTCTGTGTTTGTTGAATGACGATGTCATCACTAATGTTGATGAGTAAAAATTTACATGAGGTCGCCACCTTTAGATTCTACTTCCAGTACACATCTTCTTATCTATATTCATGCAAGGGCTAAAATTACAAACCCAATTTCACTTCGGAAAAAAAATATGTCGCTCCTTACATTAACAAATATCTCTTTACATTATTTCTACATCATCTAATACAACAACCCATGTCTCCTCATATGATTGACATATATGTGATGTCATTTTTGTATGGTAGATTTCACATTGATTCTCCTCTCTGCTTTCACCACACTCGCAATTACCCACTTCTAACCCCTTCTTATTCACCCATCTTCCTCTCCCATTGTTTCTCTCCCTCTAATATGAATCCTCTAATAGATCTCCTTTGGCGTTTCCATCATACATTTCACATAGCATTGCTAGTGTATACCTTGAGTGGCTTAGATGTCCCACATAGCATTGGTAAGAAAATTCTTTTAATATTTTCGTGTTTCACATATCCAACAAATTTGAATGCCCTTACAAATATACTCTTGGTCTCTACCTAAATGAATATTTGAGAACAGGGTATGGAAATCCCTCAAAATGATAGAAGATAGAGTTCTTCATAAACAATTAGCGGAGATGTCGATGCATATTTGGATGAGTTGCTCGCGAGTTATGTGAAAGTAGAACCTCTTTGCAACCTACAACAATCCCCATTTTTTCCCAAGCATGGATTTCCTCCTCTTCTCCTACCTCGCTTTCTTGCTCGCAATCTTTGTTTTGAGTACAATAAACATTTATTTTGTTGTAGATCAAAGTGGGTAAATAGAATAATCTAGCGAAACCAAGTTGTAACCCTTTTTAAAATGGTGTACATACCAACTTTAACCAACCATGAAAAGAGCTCATTATGAGCAATAGGACAATCAACGTAATTTTGAACATGTTTAGGATAAACCAAACACATGATTTTCCCTTCTGTTTGCGTGTTGCACCTCCAATGATGAAAGATAAATGTTTTTAAAAATGCAACCCGTGGTGTAAAAACAGTGCTCCAAAAGCTATATTTGCACTCCCGAACCAACTTGTGGCAAGTGTTTGTAAAACTCCACCTTCAAGTTTTATGTTTTCAATTGATTCATTGATATATGTATAGAGGTCATTACATCTTTTAAATTTTATGTGCAAATTTGTTTTCCATCCAGTTAACACAGGGTTTTGAGCCAATTTGATGAACTAGTCGTAGGAGGCGACTGCTCCATTTTGCTAAACCTATTTAAAATTTGCATGTTTTAAACACCTATGAATCCCTAAAATAGAATCTGCCACCGCAAACCTCATCATTGGTGTATAGAAAATCGTGTAGTATATTTGGTTTTGTCTGTTTCCACCGAAAAACACTTCTACCGCATTCATTTCGGAGCCACCTTGGTTTAACAGTGCAAACTGCATATTTCACTAATAAGCTCCAATTATCAGTTTTTGGTCCCATCAAGTTCTCTACATTCTCTAGATATCAAATCAGAGGTTAGAAGTGTTAAACGTATCATTCAGATGTTGGGAGACTTTTTGAAAGCCCAGAATCATCGTGTTTAATCTCTTGCACTGATTTAGAATTTATATCCAACCTTTCTCCAGTGAACGCTCTATTTCAGAGTTTGCGAGTTTTTCAATCTCCTCTTAGAATCACTAGCATCTGCTTAGCATCATGAGAATGTTGTAATTTAGGACAGTTATTATATTTAATCTCTTGCATTGATGGAGAAATCTATTATTTGTTGTAATTTATGACAGTTATTATATTTAATCTCTTGCATTGATGGAGAAATCTATTATGTATGTTTTTCTTCTATCCAAGCTTTCTACAAAAATTATAAAATTTCATAGTTAGTGTGCTTTTCAATCTCCTATTCGGCTCACTAGCACCTTCTCAGCTAGCATCTCTTCTATGATTGAAGTCGTAATTTATATTTTCATCTTGGCTTGTGCAAGTATCCGGAATGCATAAATCATAATAGTTACATGAGAAGGTATAAGCCTCATATTAGCTCCGATTATTGTTGAAAAATACACTGTGTTTTTCAACCACATAAGCCTAATTGGAGTGAGTGCAACTTTGATTTATAGATCCAACATTTCTCTAGTGAACATTGTGTTTAAGAGTTAGTGTGTATTTAAATCTCGTCTTAGGTTCACTACCATTTGATTAGCTTCATTAATACGCTTTAATTTCTAACATTCATTGTGTCTAATATCCTTCTTTGATGAAGGAAGATGTTATGTATGTAATAGGTTCAACAAATGTGTTTTTCAAAAGCCTATGCGCTATCCTAGTGGCTTTTTTCCCAGCTTAACGAACAATCTGTATTATAGAAACAACACTACGTTTTTAATCTCCTGGGTCAATCTTACGTTTTTTTGTCTTTCTTCTCAATCAACACCTTCTTCAATAAACATTTTGCTTTGCATTTCTCTATTTTACAAAATACACATCGAAAACTGAAGTCATCAATCCAAGTTGTCCTTGTCACTATGAGACTCGTGTCAAAATATTTTTCGGATGACTGGTTTTCAATGAGCATACATGTGTTTCTTATGTAGTTTGTGCATTTTGTATAGAGTATATCCTACCTACGTTGGTAATGTGGCTCTACTTTGTCCAAAACATGCACTCCCACGCCGCCATCACCTTCCCCTCGAATGAAATGGTCACATTGCCGAAAGAAATGTCGATATTTAATATTTTTCTATAGTACAATGAAACTTTTTTTCCTCAATTCGAACTTACAACCCTTTTTTAACGGCAATTCAATTTAAATCTATTAAAGTTTTCCACCATATGGAAGAATTCTGGTCAACATGATTTTGTATCTTAACACGGAATACAGTTTCTCCCTAATTTCTCGTCTCTGCCGTTGCATAACAGTCAGCAAAATTCGAACATCTGGGAAGGGCGTCTTTACATAACTTATTTCGCAAGCATTCCACAAAATTTTAGACCTGTGGAATGCAAACAATCTCAAAGTGCAGATCAGAAGCATCAATGGAGTGCAGCATGTGTGGCGATGTGGGCTTCCAAAACAGATTATTCCAGTGCACAAAATGTCTATTACGTTTTCAGCATCTGTAAGCTAACGATTCATCTCCATTTTTTTGAACAATAAGTTTTTCATCCAATATATTGTAATTTAGAGAAAAATGCAGGCTGGGATAGGTGGAAACTTTGTCATGGACTGTTTTTTTTTCCAAAGAAAGAAAGAGGAATTTCTATTAAAAGATGGAATTGAAATTAAATTATTTGCGTGTATAATATGATGGATTTAAAACGACGAGGGTAACTTAATATGATGGGTAACTTAATATGAGGGTAATTTTAAAGTTCGTGAAAAACGGAACATGTAATATGCTAAACTCTTCTAATGTAAAATATCGAATAAAACTCCACCAATTAATTATATATTTCAAAAATCTACTAATTTTTTAACAATCCAAGAACCATGAACTTACAATTTTTCTTGTACTAAATCGTGAACTTACAATTGATCATGTACTTTTTCTAACAGATATTGCAGCAAAGCTTATTTTGAGAATATATCAGCTGAGATTATTTATGAGGTGTGTGACTGGTGCTACATTATTCACGAAGGGGTGGGCTCTGATACTAATAAAAGAACTAAGAATTCTGTTGAGTTTGAAGAGTGCATGAAAATGTCTCATAAAGATAAAATGAAAAGAAAATTAAGAAAAAGCTATGCCGATAAAAATAGAAAATTACCCAAATGGCTGAAGAAGCAGAAGGATTCTCAGCTAACATTCATTGATAAAAGAGTTAGGAGGAGATATAGGCTTCTCGATGAAATTATGGGTTGAGTCAATGGCTTTCAATGCAGAGGAATTAATATTTTCCACGCAATGATGTCCAAACCAACTTTTTAGCTTTGCGTATAAAAATCTTATTTTGTTTATGTCTATAAAACACCTAATTGGACTTGCTTTTTTATGGGTATATTGTGCTATATTTCTACATGAATAAATGCAACTTACTCTAAACATTATAAATTCTCTTTATTTTTTCTTTAATGCATAACACTTTATTTCTTAATTTTTAACTGTAGGAAATCAAATATTACCATCAAACCAAATACAATGTAGCATTTCATATTGTTAGTCCATATTAGGTATTGGAGTAGTTGGCACAAAAAAGAAATTCATTGTAAAAGTATTTAATTTACTCTGACAAGTACTTGTACTGTGTAATGCAGATTGCATGTTAGTTATTTTATTGACCATATATATAACTATGGAAACAAGAAAATACACAGTTTATGAGTTTTTAGAGATAAATTGGTTATATGGCTTAGAACTATCATAAAAGTTATCAAATAAAACTATAAAGCGATACAAATGTGGATACAAAGCATAAGATAAACAAGAGCAACAATGTTCCTAAGTACTGCTGGAGTTAAATTGACAATGTACACGCCAGAAGATAGATATATTATATGATTGTATAACTGCAAGCAATGATGAAGGAAATGATTATTGTATAGGAGAAAGATTTACCTAGCATTGGTATTGTAGTGATGCGTCATGACTCATGAGTGGCGGCTGCGAAAGATTATATCTTCTCGAATAAATGAAATGGTTAAAGGCATGCCTGCAGGGTTGGGGTTTAAATGGAAATTTCTTGAAATCACTGTCTCGTAGCGGATTGCTGTAAGTTTAGTGCAACATGTTGTCCAATAATGTGAGGATGTGAGACAGAGGAGTGAGGAATACTAGTGCCGTGTGAGCTGGAGGGCAAGGCCAGGGGCACATGCGTAACTGGACTCGGAGCAGGAAGTTGCTCAAGTGGCTCTGCGGGTCTCTTTCTGATAGCGGTACCATTAGTAGCGTAGGAATAATAGCAAGAGTTGGAGGAAGCAATTACTGTGGCAATTTAAATATGAAAGTTATATGTGACAGTTCTATAAAATATTTGTAAGTATTTTACGTCTAAAATTACAAAAAATGTCTAAACAACGTCAAATTTAACCCCCTATCTATCAAGAAACACTCTTGTGTTATCTGTGGAGGCGTTTCGTTACTACTTAAAAAGATTAGGGCTTTTCATCTAGACCAATCAAAAACTACAAATGTGAAAAAATTAATATCGCAATGTTTCTGTGGTAAAAAAGAGATTTTGATACCTTTCACGAAGTTTACCAAGACACATGTATTTTTTTAAAAGAGGTATGAATTGTAGTTTGCGTAGATTTATAGTAGATTATATTGTATTATTTGGAGCCAGATGGGTCCTCTTTGAACATTGAAATAAAAATCCTCCCTAGGCTGGAAATTGATAGCTTGTTGGTAGTTTTTTTTAAAATTTTAGTTGTTTAATATCGATAATAAAAAAATTAGGTGGTAGTAAATATTGATATTTTCTACAAAGTTATTAGTAAATATATGTATAATATGTAAAAATATATAACTTGTGTACATATATGAAAAAATCATAAACATAAATATTATAAAAAATGAAATTTACCGTCAATACATATCGATGTTATAGGTATAGGTAATTTGAAATTTCAGGTGCGAATAAATCCAAGGGTCATTCAAAAAGCTCAGTAAATTATTATATGCTCGAAGACCAATGTGTGGAGTTAAAAATCTCTTCCTTCTTACAGCAGGTGTAGCGAGGGCCTCATAATGTCTTCGAAGAGGTATTAATCATACGGTAACTTCTTTTGCAGGTAGAAATATCAATTCGTCTATGTCCCCACCGTCACCTCCATGTGACTGTAGGGTATCCCGATCTCCACTTCATTATGATGTTCCATATTCGGAGCCACAACCCACAAAACATAAATCTGTTCTCTTACTTGAATGCCAGATGTCCTTTTTTTTAATGTAATGAAACAACCTTAAACTTAAATACTAAATGCTATCATAAATGTTAATGACATCATACGTTTCTTGAAATTGTTGAAGGATCTAATAACATGTTAAGTTTTAGGCCAATCAAATTGAGGATAAATACATTTTTAAAATTATTTTGTTAACAAATGTGTAAGTATATTAATATTGATAAATGTGGTAATTGTATATTTTGTTAATGAAAATTATAACAATGCTTGATTGGTTGAAAAGTAGAAACAATAACAACTTGTTAAGAAAATATGAAACCTATAGTATACTTGCCTTCAACAGTACTAATAAATAAGCATTTTAGTGTTTTGTGGTGGTACGATTGAATGTTGAAATCTCCTCAAAGATACATAACCCAATAAGAAATAAGTCTAGTTGAGTTCTTAAAAAATAAATGCAAACATTAAATAGTAAATACATTCTCTGACCAAAAATATTTGTACGTAGTGTTTTCTACTTCTAAATTTAACTAATTAGTGTCATATGTGCATAATGTGTATCATTATGAACTATACTTCATTTATTACAATATCATGAACACATTGAATGCTTTGTGACGATTTTTTTGCTTGCATTTTAAGATCCATTACTCCCTTTGATTTCCATTTAGTTAATTATTAACATTTCTATGCATAGTGAAATATTTTATGCATGTTAATCAACATAAATTTAGATAGGTAAAGTTAGTAGAACTTAGTATTTAGGACTGTTAAAATTGGATTGATAAGGAGGTATCCCTCCCTCCCTATATAATAATAATATATATATTAAATTATATTTATTAAGTTGGAAAATATTTTTGCAAATAATTTTTTTAGATAAGGGAAAAGATGATTTTTTTGATTGAGACTCTATCCAAAAATAATAGGGACTTAAAATTAAAATAAAATAGTAAGATCAGACAAAAGAAATGAGAAGTACAACTATCTAGCAACAAAGAAACATAAAAACAACAAAATAAGAGAACTAAAAACGTTCCTTAACAAGTCAACGAGAATGATGTAGAATTTTATGCCAAGATTTTCTTGTTGGGACTCATTTCCATTCATCATCTCAAAATCCTTCAATAAAATCCCTACATGACCTAGAGGACCATAAATTTTCCTGATGAAATCTTTATATCTAGACCCGTCCAAGAAATCAAGTATTCTTAGACTATTGGGGTCGCAAGGAGCAATCCTTTGCATTTTTTTGCAGTTCATAGTCCCAGTAGTAGGGGACACGATTTCCTTCTCAATGTTCAACATTATGTCCAAATTCCCATGTTTAGAGTCCACATGTTTCCCTTTATACTTCACAACATCCATTTGTCCTTTCATTTCACTCAGTGTGTTCCTACCCACCTATTTAACCTCTTCTAGATTTATCCCCATTCCATATTATTATTCTCAAATAGAGATTGAAAAGTCATCAAACAACATCATTGGGGAAGAGACATGCACCCCAACATCTTGATCCACTTAACTCAATCACTCCTTACGCCTTGAAATCTTCTCCTCCATCTCAAACTAGTTGTCCCAAAAAATGTCCAAATGAGACAAAATCACTCCCAAGTCGTCTAGATCCACACTAGTCTATAGGCCATTGTTAGGTGAAGGTAGGGGATCTAAAAAAAATTCCTTTCCCTTCTTTATCTAGTTTTGAAAATGGATTTGTATCCATCTAATTCATGTCCAACATTCTTGCACTTTGCACAAAAACTAAGGGAGTCTTCATATTCTAATGATTTCTCTCAGGCCCTAAATTTAGATACAAGGTGAATGGATGGAGGAAAAGGTTTTCTCTAATCTACATTAACACATATACTAGTTGATATCATTAGTGGAATCCACTACAATAAATCTTCCTAGATCTTTGGCAATGTCTAGAAAAACATCTATTTCCCAAAACTCCAAAGGTAGAGCTGGGAGCCTAACCCGAACTGGGAAAATAGAAGAAACAAGATGAGGGGCCCTTGGATGCCATCTGGAAAGGGATAAGACTAGTTTTTCATAAAACAGAGTCCTCCCTATCAAACCCTCCCATGCTCTTAAGGATTCCATTTTATGCTCTAGCCCATGCTCCTACGAAATCAATATTACGATGTAAACAAGTAAATGTACATGTCAAAGTAAATTTATATGTAAAAATAGGCCCAGAGTGTTAGCACATGATAAATATGTAAAAGAGGTGATAATGGGAATTAGTAAAGTATTGCATTAACCACTCCACCACTTTTTATCATATTATCCTAGCTACTTAGAAAACTATCCAAACTCAAATATTGTCTGTCAAAGAGAATTGCAAGAACAAATAAGGGAGAATGTGCATCTATGTGTGAGGAATGCCTTAAAAGTGACGAAAGTGTTGTAATATACTTGTGATTTCCTTAAAGTGTATTTAAAATTTGAAATTTGAATAGAGTATTCCCATTCCATGTGTGCTCTTTTGCTTATTAGTTGTAATTGTGTGACAATATTTTTTATAACCTCATACATGTTCATAATGCATTCATACCCAAAAATATATATATTATGAAGTTTGAACATGATTTATTCTAAAATCTATTAGTCAAAGTGGATAAAAGTTTACAAAATAGGCCATATCCCAAATCCAAAAGTCAAGCTAAGGATAAATACAGAAACTCTTTGTCGGTTGAAA
Source organism: Taxus chinensis (assembly GCA_019776745.2). Lineage (NCBI taxonomy): Eukaryota > Viridiplantae > Streptophyta > Pinopsida > Cupressales > Taxaceae > Taxus > Taxus chinensis. The sequence goes on along the minus strand of CM034155.1, from coordinate 173,435,173 downwards.
AAAAACAAAAACTTTATTTGAAACACGTGTGCATGCACACATGCGCATGCACACACATCATCACTTTATAATGATTAGGTACCTTATCCTTCTATTCCTCCTCTTATAATCCCTCATAATGGAATCACTGAGGCTCAACCATGCAGCGGCTGAAACTTGATTGCTATGTGCCCATTCTATTTCCTTGTAGCCTTGACAAAAAAATTTATCATGGAAGTTGAAGTTATTTTCTCCTTTATTTGCAAAAAATGGTTGATTCCAAATATGTGTGGACTCTATAGATATTAGCCACATAATAGTTTTGGGTTATTTCAAATAATTCTCTTCTGCAAATGTAATGGACCGCATCATGAGTCCCTTCCATTGATTCATATATGAATCCTATAATTACTTCACAACGTCCATAAATAACTTTTCCCTATGAAGCCGTGTCCAGAGCTTTTTTATCTCTATGTTTAAGACATTTAGAATCTATTTTCATTAGCTATGAATTATCCTTCCTTGTTCTAGTAGTTTGTTTCCTCTGGTTTAATTGATTTCCTCATTCTAAAAGACATTCTAGAATACAAAAATAATAGAAAATATAAGGGATTCATCTTGCAATTCTAGTTTGTTTGTACAATATAAATAGCCCATGTTTTTGGAGTTCTCATGTGCTAGAATCTAAGAAATGAGAGCTAACTCTTGCAGTGTTATGTGATATGACTAGATTTTATTGTCACGTATGTAATAAAAATACTAAGTCTTTATGTAATACAATTATCGATGAGCCCAATTTTCTTTTCCTTTAATGGAAAATTTCTAGGCATAATATATGAGATAACACAGATATCGATATTTGGAAAAGAAGGATTTCTCATCTTCTATTAACAATGTCCTCAATTCTTCTAGTCAGTTATTGGTCCAATATTAATGGTAAGTTGTTGACCCAATATTGAATCTATGTACGCGAAGAGTCTACTATCTATCACTACTACATCAATGATCATTTATCCACAATGTTATCCATAAAATAATTGATTTGTACAAAAATGTAAATTATTAACATTAATGGATAACTTTTAAATAACATGATGTAGATCTTATTCAATTTCATAAAATTCAAACTTAAAGGTGTAGAAAATTCATATTCTCAAAAAAAATCATTGTGAAAAATATTTTTTTATTTACATTTTTGAGTAAAAGTAGAGTTTCGAAATTAAAATTATGTATATTTATATAACCAAATCATAATATATTACAGTTCCAAATTTTGACTCTTTTTAAGTTTGTTCAAAAAATTGTAAAACTTCTATATCACTAAAACATTTACTATATATTACCCATAAAATATAAAATACATATATTAAGAAAAATAGAATGCATTGTATATATTTGCATCATGATATATATATATATATATATATATATATATATATATATATGTTGTGGGGACCCATTTCCCGTAACAAGTTGTTACAAATGGAGACAAAGATAAATCCATGAGGAACAAGAGAGGAAGCCTCTACCAGCAACATAGAGAAGCCATACAAACAACATCACACTGATAGAACAAGAAAATTTTTTATCCCTAAGGATCTTTCCCTAGGGATTTTAAATGCATTTTGAGGGGATTTTAACATGTTTTTCTTTCTTATTCTTCCCCACAATAGTCCATTCTTCTTCATTACTCATGTTTATTTCCTTAGAGTAAATCGGGATGATAATTTTAAGATTCTCCTTGTGCTCATGATATTGAGTTAGGGGAGGAAGAGTAAAGGTATATTCTACAATAGCAGTAGGTGTAGGCTTACCAATAGAAGAGGGTGAAGTAATGGGATCCAAAATCAACGTATCAGGATCAACTTTGTTCTTAGAGGATACCCCAGAATCACAATCCGGTTAGCTATTAACAACCAAATGAATAGGATCAAAATTCCACAACCGCAAAGATCTACTTTTTCCTTATTTCTTCCCCATATGACAGTCTGCAACTAAGTGATTCATGGAAAAACAAGTCTTAAATTTGAAAGAGAACCTTTCATAATCAAGAGTTAGGGTCCATGTACGATTGTCCACTATAGGATCAATAGTGTATAGGAAATCAACAAAGGTATCCATATCAACAAAAATATATGCATATGTGGTAAAATCATATAGGGATGTCTTTGGATCAATGGCCAGCCATTTAACCAAGGTGCCTCTATTTAAAGTAAGTTGATTTCACTCAAAAATTGGAGGGGTAAGTATGAGAAACAGACCCAAACTGGTTTGACATTAAAGGTTTCAGACACCGGGCTGAACAAGGGAGACTACAATTTCATAAGAATGAAATGAGTTTTGAAATCCAAAAATTTACTAAAAATCACGTATCTATCAGAAATTTTGTCAAATACTATAATATAAGAACTTCTAGATGTAGGGTAAATATCAAGTTTCCCTTCTACAAGATGTTTCCAGTGATTTGAGATCCAATCGTGAAGAGCCAAGAGTCTAGGGAAGAGTTTATTGAATCTACAAATAATTTTGTTGCTCTTGAGGAAAGCTTCAGTGTTAAGAACATCAGCACCAAAGGACATAGTCAAAGAGGATTTGGTAGAAACCATATGCTTGGGGGAAGTTTTTTGGAGGTTTTGGGTTCTTCCAGGAAACTTATAACCCAAATGTAGACCACTGAATCAGACCTAGACTTTGTATGCACCTTGACCACAATACGCATATCCCCTAAAGGTGATCTAAGAGATCCAACAACAACCCTTGAGACGCTAGATCAACTAGGTGTAACATAAGTGCTAGTCGTGTAGCCCTTTGAAGCCAAACAATAGTCGACATTTCCACCCCATGTAGAAGAAACCACACCAGCTCCTATAAGGAGGAAAGCACCAATAGAAGAGGATGGAGGCAAGGGCCATCTAGATTTGGTCACACCACAAGATTCAACATTTTTCAGCAGTACACCACTACTGACGCACTTTCTTCTGATGTTTGCATCCAAAATAGAGCATCATGTGGAAGACATGAAAAAACATCATTGCCGATGATAAAACCACCAGAAATGGCCATGTAACCAGAGGGAATGTGAGGTAAGGATAAGCGTTGCTCCACCAAACTCCAAGCATCTCTGTCAAGTATGGTAAGAATAACCCAGCCATCGCTAGCTTTCCCAACACTCAGATCTGAGAACCGACCACCACCACATTCCCAACACTAATGATTCACAAGACATCATGATATGTACTTTTAAAACTATATCACACCACAAGAACTCAACCAAAATATGGAAATAACATACAAGATCCGCACATGTAGTACTTTTCATATACATGTTCCTAACAAAAATGTACTCGTAACATAGGCATACTATAACAACATGGAATTCCCAACAATGCACATACAAATGTTTCATACCACTTGAAACCATAATTATAGCTACATAGTGCCAAGATTGAAGCAAAATCACAAGACATATCCCAGACTCACAATAGTTCATTTAAACCATAACACCAATACCATACTCCTCTAAAAACATCACAAAACATCTCCATATACCTCCCAAAAAATAAAAAAACAACTCCATATGCCTCCCAAAACATCACAAACACAAACAAAAAAACACGCCAAGCACACTAATCACACACACACACACACACAAATATCTTATGACTCCCTCATGTCTCTTATGTCTTTGTCAAGTCTCTTATGCATCCATAAATTCTTTTATGCCTCCCTCAAGTCTCTTATTCCTCCCTCAAGTCTTTTATGCCTCCCTCAAAGAGGTCCGTCACACTATGGCCCTAGGCACATAAAGTCCAGACACCCCTAACCCAAGTGACATAATAACTCATGGTTCAACAACCCGCTAGCTATCTGTAACACCTTGGGGCGTATCCCCATACAGCAAAGCGGGTGCATAGGTGCAACCACTCCATGGTGACTCCCATGACCCTATTCCAACACATTACAGCATTAGAACCAACATAAGAATTGGTTTCACATGCCAAGTGGAAAAATCCCATGCCATGGGATAGGACTATAAAACCTTTAAACATGATATATAATTTAAAAACTAAGAAAATCAAATGGCAAAGTAGCCATAGTTTTTTCAAAAATTCACATGTTAGTGCAACAACCAAATAAAATGCCCAAAATACAAAAACACATCAATCAAGAAACTGCTGGATCTAACAAGAAAAGAGATGATAATCAGTTTACGAATAAAATATGTATAGAGAAATAGCACATTACAATCATTATGTGGCCTCACATGACCACCAAATGGGGTACTCATTGAGTTACTGGCACTCGGACATTGAGCCTCGATTTGTAAAACAACATATCAAATAATAAAACTGTCATAATCTCTTCCCCAATCATCCCTCCATACTCCCACAAGATTTGACATAGTCGTGACTACGCTTAGGTTGAATCCATATGATAACCATATAGGGAGAGAGAAAGGAGTACTATAGGTCACCATCTACCAAGCCTAATGTGTTCATGAAGAACAATATGTATGACACCCGTTGAGTAGTTGCCATACATACCAAATGAACAAAAGTGGGTTTTCAGCCTATGTAAGAAACCACTTCCAATCTCATACTTGGCTCAAGTGACTAGTCAATGGTACATATTTCCTCACTCCAAACATAAACCTTTCACTGATTTCCCTTAGGGTTTGTTAGTGTAGGGTTCACAACATAACACATAACTACACTACTAACACAATGGTGATTCACACACATTAATCATAACGTCTTACACATGGTATATATATAGGGTATAACATAATCATTACTTTCACAGGTTACAATACATCATATTACCACATACTGCACCTAAAGTGTAATCAATGTACAATAGGGATCATATGCTCACCATATGCCCCTAAATCACGACATGAACCATCACATATTACACAAATTATACATATGATGAACATTAGAGCAGAAAACTGATTGCAATTCAACATGGTGACACACATGATTCATCACAACACAGTGATGATATAACGGTACAATCCAATTCACTATACACCAATTATGTCATCCAACACATCAACACACCTACATTCCATAGAATAACGAGAAACTCCAACACTCTGTAATCCACAATAACATTATTTTCAAACACACCAAGGTTGCACATCACACGTGAAATCCTCATTGAATCCATGAAAAATAGCACGAATTCTCTCATCAAAAACACATCAACATGGTAACAAACACGCACTAAGTGACATTCACAACATGTGCGTTCATAATATCACAATTACATAATTGGTCCCATAAAAACATATATCACATTACTCTTCAAATATCCACCACCACAATGCAAAAATCATCACAAATCCAATCCGTCCTAGATCTTCAAGAGCATGAACCTCTGCTCTGATACCAAATGTAACACCCACATTTTACACACACAAATACAACACTAAAAGACTGGAATTTGTTTTTTTTACCTACATCATAGTTTACAAGACACCACAGGAGATCACTTGGGACAATACACAACACATGATATGTTTTCACAAGACTAACCCACATAGATAACTTGAAAACACATGATGCAAAACAAGCCACTCCTCCCCTTTTTTTTGCAAATGAAAAGACACAACATAATGAATCAACTACAATATAAAAAACTTAGAGATATGGTCCTTCCCATGACAAGATATTTTTGGGATTACAATTTTATTATGATCAATCCTTGAATATTGATTTTAAGTTCTAGAAAGGCTCATGATATGAGAATCATACATTCCTTTTTCCTTTCAATGCTAGATTTGGAAACTATATTGCTTAACATTGAAGTTACGGTGTATTTCCTTGAATAAGGAATCGTATGAAATTATTTCAATTACTTGTTTAATTTGTTCACTTCATTATTAGGGCACTTATTTGCACATAAGACTACTTAGATACACACAAGGCTGCTAAGTGACTTATCCCCAAGATTAACTCCTAAGGGCATGCATCTTGATCTTATATCATACCTCTGTCTACACAACATGGAACAAGTGTGAGTCCAAAGGATGGAAAGGTTCACATTATCTTTCCTCAAGGACTTAGCATACAAGTTTCTTTGATTCATTTATAAATTGAAAATTGATTTAGTACACAATAATTATTATAGGATGATAGGATCTTTATCCATAGTAATAGGGTTTAATCACCTTACGAGGAAGATCATGTTTCAGTTTCCCCATTGTGGAATGAACATTGCACATGATTACACTTCCCAAGGTCTAAACATCAATTAGAATTTTACGATAGTTATGATCCAACAATTAATCTAAGGATTCAAAGGATCTTAACATGAAAACATAACTTCCTTATTTTCTTGTCTTCTATATTAGGTTTCCTAAGTATATTTTTATGTCTAACTTAAGGTGTTTTATTTCATCCCCTAACTAGGTTCATATAATTTTTGGTAATGAATTGTGTAGACCCATTTGCTAAATAGGGAATTTGTATCCTCATGAGATTGCTATTCCCTGTGTTAAGGGAATTTATCTCTAAGAACATTTGATCCCATAGCTTGCACAATCATATATCTATTACATAACAAGGACTAAGGGGGAGAGCAAGATAAGGAATAGTCTCATCATGTTTAAAGGGTTAAGGTTCACATTAGAATTTAAAGTAATGTGGGGTCATCGTTTCTCACCGCAATATGGTATCTAAACATGTTATGAGAACGACCTAAATTTCACCTTTCTCCAAGCACATCACCTTATGGTTACATCTTTAACGAACAAATCATAAATTAATATTTCACTAAGTTTCAGAATTAACTCTTAGTATTGCACTATAAAACCCAAATGATAAATGGGGTTGGGTATCGATTTCATCTCTGATCCCAACTCTTTAAGGTGAGTTTCGAGGTTAGTTGGCTATCTTTTCCACTCTACACGTATGTCTATGCAATAAGATTTTACACTATCATTAATGTTGGTTCCCATGGAGTACTACCTTAACATAACACATCCCCCTTATTACACACGCAATTACTTATCCTATAAGGGAACCACATACTCTAGATAATGTTTACCACTTCATTCCTAACTATCGAGTTCACGATGATGTCACTAAGCATACAAGCTATGATGATAAATTCAAACTTGTGATCTTATTTATTTAATCTAGAAGGTGTTATCAAGTGTAAAGATTTAATATCATTCTAAGGTTTTGTTTCTTCTATGTTAGTAAAGATCATGCGAGAAGGGTAGGTATCCACCACTTTTAAACTAAGGTTGACTGTTATAATTAGGTTGCTTTTCTAGATTTGCTAGTTAAATAACACAACACTCTGGAGATTTCATCATAAATTTCACAACAACAATGCACTATAAAATATTAAATTTGATACATCATTTAACATACGTATCCAAATTTTACAATACAAAATTTGAGGATCAAGATAACACCCATGTGTAGATGAGCATTTCCCTTAAACCCTAACATCTAAAATATTACAAAACTTCAATTATAAGCCTTTTTATACTTCGAAAAATGTTGAAATATCCTATACATTTTCATTTAACATGTATATGCAACCCCTTTTTTACCATATGTAAATTTGAACAAAAAAACACCTATAGTTAAATGCATAATTCCCCAAAACACCCTTAAAACTAGCATCTCATTTATATTGCTAATTTCAATAATGATTATTCACTTTAACATAACAATAAATATAAATTTATTTCCATCAACATACATAAATTCCAACAATATACAATCAATCACAACCACGCCATTTCACCATCTTACTTGTATCCTGCAAAACAAGATGAGTATGAAATCAACGATAAATCATTGGCATGGCATCAACCTAGATCTAACATGATTAATGTTTATAGTTTTCCATTTACATTTTAGTAATAATACATGTTAGTGTAGAATCACAGCACTCCCGAATGTCCTGATGTGTGAAGTAGGGAATTCGGTGTGATTGCACAACATGAGACCATCTCTCAAGATGTGGGACTTGCAAAACTTGAGATGGAACTCCAGAGAAAGCTAGTTCTTGCTTACTAATTTACCTGCCATAAGATACTCCAGTATAGGAAGAATCTAACTAGTCCTAATCTAACCCTTCCAAGGAGACAAAGAGAAAGAGAGAGGGTGAGAGAAGCCTACAATAAGTGGCGATACACCATAAAAGGAAGTGTGAGATACTCTGTTGAGGGAGAATGTAATAGGGGAAAGAGGAAGATGGGAAGGTCAGAAGGAAGTGACACAAACCCAGATCCAAATCCATGATAAAAAATCCATGAAACACAACACCCTGCACCTGCAAATGTGAAATACATGCACAAAAAATAGATTTGAAAGGGAAAGGCATGGGGAAACAACAAAACAATGCAAAGGGTTGAAGAAACACCACAAAAATGCTTTTTATTGCTCTATATGGGTGTACAAACCATTACATTCTTGCTCAGAGGCACAAGTCCGCTTGCCAGGCATAGGAGAAGGTTTTTTTAACTCAAATGGAGTTGGGAAAAAAAATTTGACAGAGTTTCCCTATGCCCAGAATGTCTCTCCTTCTCAAATGAGAAGTGTTACAATATATAGAAGTTTAGAACGATGAAAAAATAGAGAGAAAGGAGGAAAACAGACCTTGTTTTGAGAACCCAACCACCCACCATTAATGCCCTACAAATCCACATATAATCTGTCCAATCTTCCTCTCCATATCTACTTTGGCATACTAGAGAAGGAATAATGATGAATCGAATCAAATCTGGGTGGTTGAAACAATCAGATCCCATATTGATGGCTTGAAAGACGTTTTCCAGTTTTTCACCCACCAACACCTACTAAAAATGATATTTTATGCTTCCATGGCATAGAGGAAGTTGAGATATTTCCAACGGTGCCAAATTTTTTAGGTTTCGGGAACTGGGTCGAAAGATATGTCTATTTGAATGTTTCGAGTTAGGTCCATACAAAAATGGTGAAAACTGGTTAGCAGAATGGGTCCGTGGGCCCGAAACTCACTTTATGCCTTTTGGCACAAAAATAAAAATGCAAAAATTTCCCTATAGCCCTGTAATTCATTTTTGGGAAAAACTCATCTTCAAGCCGGCCAGCCCGCATGCAATTAAGGTTTGACACTTGGCTCCTTGGGCATTAGCGGAGGTGCAGCTCGTTTTTTCACTTTACACCTTCTCGGGGTAAAAATTTCAAATTGCCTCCGACAACCCACCATCCTTCTTTGACTTTTCAACATGGCCACATGTCCCTTTGTGGGCCTTAGGCATTTTTCTTCATTTGGATTTAAGATTCCCCACGGGCTTGTGGGCACGATATTCACTTTGTGCCCTATTTGCAAAAAGAACAAAAGTTCCAAAACTCACCGCAGAGCCGCCGACCCGCTTTTGGCATTTGAGAAAATTTTCCTCTGCGGCCTCATAACAGCAATTTCCTTTTGGCAAAAATTCTAAATATCTCCTGTTGACCCACCTTTCTGCATTGGCAAAAATCCTTAAAAACTCCCGCCAGCCCGCTTTGGGCAAAAATACCTTCCAAGGCCCGTTCGCCCGTAACTTGCAAAATATGAGGAGTTAGAAGGACTTCTTTATAGTTTTGAAAGGGGAAGAAATTTCCTATCTGATGAAAATGCTTTTAGGAAACCTTAAGTTCTTAGAATATCTACAAATTTTGATTGAAGCACTAATAGAGGGAAAATGGGTGTAGTTAATCGAAAATAAGCATGAGCTTATTTTGGATAACAATACACACACAAAAAGAGAGGGTTTGGGGATATATTCATTTTATTTTATTTCTTCCTTAACTAAGAGAGGAGAGAGAAAGAGATAAGGAAGAGAGAGAAACATTATTTTGTCAAAAGACAAATTTCACACAAGTCACAAGATAGAGTTTCAACTAGTTATTTACAAGTGTTAATAAATTTTCCATGATAGTTTACTAACTTGTCTAGGGTCCTACAACTTTGTTTGAAATTTTCGTGCTAGTTACAAAAACGCTCAGTTTTGGCTCGGAGGCTAAGAAAGTGTGTTCAAAAATTCACATCGGGAAAATTCCTACGTTTCCACATATATACCAAGAATCCACATGAACTTATTCCAGAACTACAAAATGGTTTAAATAAGGTGAATGGTTATCTTGAAGCCACCAGATCGTAATCAATCAAGTTTGACCTAGTCATATAGCGACTGGTGGCATACGATGCCCCTTTTCCAAAGTAATTAGGAAATGTGATTTTCCCAAACTGAAGGTTCCAGGTATATTATTTAGTAAAAATACAATGGGGTTTGTGAAGGTAGACAAGCATTTTGTTGTTTAGGGCCCACATGGAAAGTTGATATGAAACCCAACTTTTCAATTTTAACAACTTCCTAAAAGTGAAAAACGAGGTAACAAGGACCCTAGAGGAGCGATGAAAAAAATGCAAATGGTAAAATGAGGCCAAGATAATGCTTGACATGACTCTTTAAACTACAAGGAACACATGCGACACTTGACATATCTTTTGCGGGGCTCAAAGTTTTGTTTGCAAGTCTTTGGAAATTGCATTTTTTCTAACTTACAAGGTAAAAAAAAAGGTCTATTTGATTTGATGACTCATTTGAAGCTCTCCTCAACACCAATGGGAACAAGAGCACCAAATTTTGGATACCCTAGGTCTAGCATAGTGCATAAGGTTGTGGTCACAACCATAGAATGAAAATAAAATTATAATTCAGAAAAGAAAATCTTAAGGAGAATTTTTGTTGTTTCACAGCTAAGAGACTTGGTTATGAAAATTTACTAAGATTGTGTATGAAGGAGGGGTTTAATTTTATGCCTTGGCTACCAAGTATTACTTGGATTACATAAGTTCCAAATTCCATTTTATTGTTTTACAAAATAAGATTATATAAAATAATAGAATGTGAGATACTCTAAGGTTTTAAATTCATTTAGTTGCGAAAGTAAAACTAAAATACGAGAATTATGAAGGATAAGGTGATATGAACCATGCCTAGGATATATTTGCATTTGTAGGAAAGAGGTGCTCCAGGTAATTTCATATTAAGAGCATGGTTCCACATTTTGCATATATATCCTCCTGATAGTTGTAGCTACAAATATTTGCTACAATGGTACTCATCGTCTAATACCTTTGCTTGGAAGTCTCAAGATCTGCTTCAATAACACCATTTGTTTTGATGGTTAAATACCATTTCCAACGCATTTTCCATTGTTAATACCAACACTTGCATCAAGAATCCACCTCATGGAGTGTATTTAATAACTCAACACATTTACCAAATCTAACCAACAAGACCAAGTGAAACACCCATACAAGGATTATAGTATACGAGGTCCATTGTCAAAGTTTCTTTCACGAATTTTTCAAATAGTTTAGTTCCTGTAGGTTACATCCACATATTTCAAGAAACACTAAAAAAACATACAATGACAATGTCACTCACTTGTAAAATCAATCTCATTGCACTAAAAACACTTTTTCAACAAGACGATTGTGCATATATATTGCAACCATTACAATCTTGAGGAAAATTCAAAAAAATCCATGTGAGTTGGGTTTTGCATCCCGTCTTTCATCTGCAA